>JAVSBV010079917.1:0-10011 GCA_033117975.1 Parotocinclus spilosoma | reverse complement strand
AAATTAGGATTAAGCAAAGATTAAGCGGAAAAAAATACATATACTTAGTCGTTTTGTAAGAGCCAGTCCGTGAAGCACTTTGTAGCCCACTTTGTTAGTCGAAGTGTATTTAGCTCATTTCGAGCCAGTTCCAGCGTGTTCAGTTGCTCTGCCATTAGTGCAGTCGACCAAACCGTTTTTGTGGTAATGGCAGGTTCAGAATTAAATGTAGGTGTGGAGTCACACTCTTCTTCAGAGTCTGTCCAAATGTTATGATAAAGGCATCCATTCGATTCACTTTTGCAGGCTGTATAAGCAGAGATACAAAAACGTTTGTATATATATATATATATATATATATATGCTGTTACTAGGCAACGCGTCCGCCGAGTGATACAGCTTTTGTGAGAAAGCCGTGCTGTTATCACTTATATCGGCACGGTTAGAACACTTCTCAACCAATCAGATTGTGAGGTCGGAACTAACTGTTGTGTAAATATACGTTAACTATATCTCACAAACTACGCATGTGCAGATAGTTTCACAAAAATCCGCGAAACAGCGAAAATCTGAGATATCTTTTTTTCCATTAATATTTTTTGAAAACCCGCGATGCACCGATTCCGCAAAAGGTGAACTGCGAAGTGTTGAGGGAACACAAAATGAATAAGCCCCAATATAAATATACCCTAATTTTTTGTGAGCAGAATATTTGAACACTTTAGTCATGATTTCAGGGGACATTGTGCAAAGCTTGCATTTCAGTTCTTGTGCACATATACACTGTTCACAAAAGTTAGGGGATATTTTAAAATTAAATATCGCCTAATGAAATATCCCCTGAGTTTTGTGAGCAACATATTTGAGTATTTTAAGTGACTTAAATCTGACAACTTAGCCATTTCTTTCAGCCAATGCCTGCTGCCTCGTTCTAAAAACATGGGCCTCAACAAGTCATTATGAAGCTTCATAGGTCACAAACTGCCTTTTAGTAGATTTATACCCCCTATGAAATTAAGTAAATTAAAAAATGTGTCCAGTGTTAAAAAGTATACTGCTTGTAATTGTTTTTCATGATACCGTATAAACATCTGACAAAAGGTTCTTTTAATGCAGCAAACTTTGTGAAAACAAAAATGTGTTCCGTTTTCAAAACCTTTGGAAACAACTGTATTTATTTATCTTATATGTTGTTTAGATATTTTCTAGTATTTAATTACTAAGCTAGATTAATTCACTTTTTGTTCTTCTGTACATGCAAGTGCTTATTTTAAAAGATTGAATGCAGTCTTATGCTCAATATGGACAATTCTAAATGGTTCACAAAGGATTGATGGCGTTTTCTGGCCATACAGCACCCTTCATAATTATTGGCACCCCTGGTTAAGAAGTTCTTTGGCTTCAAATAAATGTGTGTGTGTATCTATATATATATAAATTCTACCCCATACATAACAGTGGGCATAAGGTGTTTTTCTGTGTACTTATCTTTGGTGTTACGCCAGACCCACTTGGTCATCTGACCAAAGCACACATTCCCAGTTAAAATCCTAGTACTGCTTGGCAAACTCCACTCGTTTACACGTATGAGTATAACTCAGAAAAGGCTTTGCATGCCTCCCAAACAGCTTGTTGACATGTAGATAGCGCCTGATGGTTGTTTGGAAGACCTCGTAACCCCAGGATGCTACAATTTAATTCGATTCTCTTACAGTGAGCTTTGGATAACTTTTTAGTTCTCTTATAATTCTCACTGTGTGTGGTGGTAAGATGCACTTGCATCCTCTTCCAGGCTTGTTTGTCACAGTTCCAGATGTTTTGAACTTTTTTATGATTGCTCTGACTGTAGATAAGGGCATTTGCAGGTGAGTGGCTATATTCTTGTAGCCATTGCCTGATTTATGAAAGTCGACACACCTCTGCCTTACTTGAATAGTGTGTTCTCTTGTCTTTCCCATGTTTAAAAGTGAGAAATAGGCCTCTGTGTAACGCCGTATTTATATTTCAGGGAAACAGGAAGTGATGAATTACGAATTAAAAGTTCCTAGATAGGTAGATTCACTTTATTATTATCAACTACAGTAGAAATGACATACATGGTTCAAATACATTTATTTAGAAGAAATTGTTGTGTGCCAATCATTGTGGAAAAGGTCATTTTATGGAAAATAATTATTTCTTTTTTATTTACTTGAGTTGAAGGTTGCTTTTTTTCCTAAATTTTGTCAGTGAGATTATGCTTCTGCAATAAAAAATGTAATTTATTTTAAGGCTTTTAACACATTTTAACTAGGGGTGCCAATAATTATTGAGGGTGCTGTAATTTGCAAACTCCATGATAAAGGCCATCTGAGACAACAGAGTGCTGTGACCTAAAGCTGCACCAGCAGAAACTTGAGAACAGCCATCATCAAAGTTTTTCTTAGAAAAACATGTCCCAGTATAAAATGTCTGGTAGAATTGCCATTCGCATCTTATATTGTTTATTTTCCAACCCTATTAATTGATTAGCGTCCAGTAAATTTAGTAGTCCAAGGAACAATGGATGATCTGTCATGGTATACATGGATAGCTTAGCATTACAATTATCCTTCATTTGCAGATGGCCCATGTCCTTTATGCGAGGAAGAAAGTGACAGACCTTATCTGGCACATGGAGTTAATGAGCAACAGAGAGGTGTGGATGAAGAAGATGAAGCAGAATCTGAGCCAAAAAATCATCAGATAAAAGCTGATAGAGTTGTGAAAGAAATCAAAGAAGAGGAGAAAATTAAAAAAGATGATCTAGTGGAAGATGAGAAGTTTGGAACAGATGACAGTTATCTAGAAATGCTAAAGGAAAAAGGAGAGAGTTGTGATTGTATAAAGAAAAGTAAAGCAAGCATCAATCTGGCATCTTCACCATTTCTGAATAGTGTACAACCCCTTGACTGCTGCCCAGTGAACCTGGTAATGGTGCGTGAGGACTCTGCTGGCAGCTCTGTTAATGAAAAACAGATTCCTTCCAAGACTCTAGCCCTCCCACATATAACTTCGCTATCCCCTACTCTTACCCAGAGCCCCCTACCACTCACACTCCCACCCTCCATACCCTCTGTGCTTCCTATACAAATGCAGGGAGAGACTCGGACCCATGCAACGGTGCCAACACCTGTAGCAGATGCCCCATATGTGGGCAAGCATGCGTATGACATCAGTCCATCTGCTGAGCCCAAGACAAATGGACCTACTGGACAGCTGGAGGTGACTCTCAAACATGTGTACACTACACGAAGGTACACCCGCTTCAGCAGTAGGCCTGCAACCCTCCTGCCTTCGTCATCAGTCCACACAGAGACCAGCTCGCAGCCCTTACCAAGCATCGCAAACACCTCGCTGTTGCCCCCTGCACCCAAAAAGAAAACTCGTACCTCATACAGTACTGGTGAGAAAGGGACTTAATGAGGGTTATAATTATAGAAATCTGGTCAATCAGTATGAAGTATACATGCATGTGTTTAGATCAGCTTGAGGAGTTGGAGAGGGTCTTTCAAGATGATCACTATCCAGATGCCGAAAAGAGGAAAGAGATTGCAATATCAGTTGGTGTTACGCCTCAGAGGGTCATGGTCAGTGCAGTTTCACTTTAAGACCTTGCATCTCTTTAATGAGTCATTGTAATTATTACATTTTCTTCCTTAGGTATGGTTTCAGAATCGTCGGGCCAAATGGCGTAAAACATCCAAAACCACAGCAAGAAAGCCACCAGTGAGCCGAACCCAGGCTCCTGTCCCAGTCCAAGCCCCCGTGCACAGGTATTTTTTCAAGATTTGTGTATAACACAAAATACCTTGATTCTATGTTTATGTCTGTTTGTGTGTAGCAGTGCTCTTTTTAAAGGTCCTGTGATTGCACCGCTACCTCCTCAAACTGGAAACACCCTCCCACCTTACAGCTCCCTTCTTACGCCCTGCATAAGCCCGCCAGGTCTCTCTCTCTCTCTCTCTCTCTCTCTCTCACACACACACACACACACACACACACACACACACACACACACTACATCACGTGTACTCAAAAAAGTAGAAATATTCCAGTTTACAACCTGCAGTATGCAATGCAAGTGCATGCTTTCCTTTCCTGATATAAGATCACAAAACCTATTAAGTCAGAATAAATTGAAAGCCTAAGGCCAGATATTAATTCAGCCAGCTAACATTTAATATATGAAACTTTATATTCAGGGTTGCACAAGTGGTTATTGATGTTGCCTTATATATCCCCCATTCTATTCCTAGCGAGACTCCAACTTTGTGAATTTTGCACATTCTCCTCATGTGACCCAATATGACCCTGACTAGGAAAACTGGGGATAAAAACGGCACAAAACATGCACTGCTCACAAAAATTTGGGAATATTTTGAAATTAAATACTTATATAGTAAACTTTCATACAGATGGACACTGTAAAGATGTTCTATTTATTGGTATACCATTTTTAAAACCCTGGGCCAATGCAGTAACAAATTATGGTTACTTATATTTGAGTGGTAACCAAGCCAAATCAATGTTAATGTATGAAGTATTAAAATAATCTAATATCGAAAAGTAGTTTTAAGACAAATTGTAGATTTTTTACATTCTGTATTATTTTAGAACTACAGCAAATTTTGGTTGTGTTAAATTAAATCTTTTTGTTTTTTAATGAAACAAGAACATCAGATAAAGCAAATGAATTTAGTTGTTCTGTAATGCAAATGAGAATGCTCACTTAATTAATTTGTGATAATGCACTTTATTAAAGGCTGGAAGTTCTGGGGTATCTGAATGTTCCCTGATCTTGAAAGTTCACATTCTGCAATTTTCCTCTGCAAAACGATTTGGCTGAATGTGAAGCTTGGAGAATTCTAGGATGTCTTGAGGCTGGTCAACCACAAAAAACAGTGACAACAGCACTTGTAACATCTTAAAGTGTGATTATCAGACTGTGGAATTGCTTTTAAGGGACTGAAACAGAATTAAAAAGATTAGGGCAGGGTCGCCCATCTGCCACAACAGCAATATATGGCCGCTACTTGACCTTACTGGTAAGAAGAAGCACTAGCAGCAATGTAACAGAGTTGTGGGAACAGTTTCTTGCTGCCACTGGATGACGGATATGCACCCAGATCATACAAAATCAGTTCCATTGTGTTGGATTGCATGCCTGGCAATCAATAGTATGCGTTCTGATATCTGCTGAACACTGTAGAACCCATAGAAGGTGGCATGATGAGCATTGTAATTGGACCTGGACTTCATGTTGGACTGGCCATGGACTGGCCTTCACATTCTCCAAACCTGAATCCCATTGAACATGTTTGTGATGTACTGGGAAAACGTCTAGAAAACCATCCAATTCCTCCCACAACGCATCTTGAGCTGGAAGTTTCCCTGAAGCAAGAGTGGCAGAGGATTCTGCTAAGAGGACCATCTGATCCTGTCCATGCCCCATCACTGTCAGTGTGTTTTGGCAGTCTTGGGTGACCATACACCCTATAGAACAGTCAATGTGTAACACTCTCATCCAGTTTGAAGTGCTTTTGTTCACCCCCATGAATATATCACTTACTACTCAATCACGATAATGTATCTCATTTTGATCGGATCAACTTTTTCTGATGATCTTGTTTATTGTTTTTGAAATATCTCTTGATATTTGTAAGCTGTGTATATATATACTGTGCGATGATAGAAAAATTATCTCTCATTCCATATTATGCTCTAAAGCAGGGGTAGCCAACACTGTCACACGCTGTGGCCAAGTGAGTGGGTATTTATAAAATTAACACCTTGGAGTTCCATCTAAAACCTTTGTGTAATTGTATTGTTCTTTTTTTATTTAATAACATTTGCATTTGTGCAGATTTAAAAATGTCAGTATTTAATATAAAAATTAACTTTGTCTTGGTTCAAAGATCAAATAGATCAAATATTGCAAATATCGTGTACAAGATCTGTCTCAATTTTTGCCAAGACAAGCTAGCATGCACAGCTACGATGGTAGGCTAGATGTGTATTTTTTATTTTATTTTTTTTTACAAAAACATGGAGAGGCAATTCAGTATGTGTCACAAAAGCTTCCACGCTAACTACGACCCACAAACAGCAGTCTTTTTTCCACAATGAAACCCATGTTTTAGTTCAGTGTGACATTAATTTGAAATGATCATTTGTATATAAACAAAATTGAAAGGGGTTTTTAAATGTTTTTTAAAAATCCAAAATTGGCCAAGAGAATTACAATTGTTGCATCTCTATTAAACATATTGCACAGCCCTACAGAGGTGGAGTTTGCACCAGAAATTGAACTGGTAATCTCGGGAGCTGTGGGGTGAACATGCTGATCACTTGGGACACTGCTGACTTTAGTGAAAAAAAAAAAATATATATATATATTATTATTATTTTTTTTTTTTTAAAAAGCTACTAAGTGACTAGTCTTATGTAAGTATATTAACACGTGTGAATATTTAACATGTTTTTGCATGGGTGATGCAGGCTGTCTTGACATGGGCACAGCATGTATTTCACAGCGGTGCTCAGGGGACTACATACCACCACCCCTCATGCAGAGTCCTCCACCTTTGAGGCGTGCCTCGCTGCCCTTTTTCGCTGCCTACAACCCCCCCACGCACACGCTGTCGGTGCTGCTGGACACACCGGAACACAATGAGCACCAGCTTTTCAACATGCATACAGAAACAGTGTGAGAGCCACTATCAGCATCTGCACAACCCTCAGAGACCACTAGGGGGCATACTACCACACATGAAGGGTTTAAGATGCATTCAGTTCAGCCATAGCTGTCCAATACACTATTTTCTAAGCGTAGTTTATTCGTCCCAAAAGAGACAGCGAGTAGAATTTGGATCAGCACTTGTATTCTCTCAGGTACAATATAAAAATGACGGCTTCCTTTTTAATCTTTTTTTTTTTTTTTGCTCATTTAAATATTTATATGCCCTTATCAGCTCAAATGCTTGCTTCCAATCAAACACTTTTTGTCAGTTTATGAAGACGAATTATTCTCTCAATGTATTACTTTCAGTAACATTTTAGTAAAAAGTATATATGTACCTAATCTCCAGGTTTAAGTTGCTCATGTTTATAAGCCTTGTTGGCTAGATACTGTATTATGACTCCAATCTTTTATAACAAAATGTGTAGAATATGAATGACTAAACACTGGGAATGTTGTAATGATGTCACAACCATAATGCCGCATTATAATTGCAAATTGGTGTATTGCAGGATTAACTATGATGCTGTGGGTTCTTCAGCTAAATATGAGGCTGTTCCTGCTGGTCCTGGAAACAGCACTCAGTCTTACCTGCTCACCTCATACCCCCAACAGTCCAGCAGTTTATTACCCACACAAGCCAGCACACTCCTTTCCTCACAAAGCACTAATGTACTCTCACAGCAAACGAATGCTCTACTGCCACAGTATTCTCACATGTCATACCTCACCCCATCCCCCTACCTGACTCCCACTTCCAGTGAGGGCATTCCTACTTCCTGCCTGCCCCTGAACCCGAGCACCAGCCGCAGCTTGGTTGCCTACAATAAAGGAGCACATGCGTACTTCCAGTGCCAGGGTATGGCAAACACACACAAACACACACACCTTGTTAAATATTGTGTCATCATGCTCTTTGTTATTTGTTTGTGAAAACAGCATTGCAGACATACCCATGGGCCAGTGACCAGTATAACCATTCTGCTCAGATACCGCTGCTGAAACCCCAGTTTGCATCTCAGACTTGTGAGAGCCTTTATTCTACACTAGGCCCTCCCCAGCCTTACATCACTCCACAGAAGACAATGTGCCCCAGCCTGGATAAATCTACAACACCTGACCCCATGCTGCCCAGTGTTAAAACAGAATTTGAAGAACCAGGACCCAGCCAGCCATCCAGAGTTACAGAGCCTGAGACCATTTTCCACTGTGACTTCTCACCTATTCACTTCTGATACAAACAGGTGTGAGGGAGTGAGAAGCGTGTGCATGCATAATTCTGAGGAAGGGATTATGAGAGAACTTGGTATTATCATGATTGAAGTTAATTTACATGTAAAATACAAGCCATAAAAATAACAATTATTATTTATTTGTTATTGGTTTGCAGTTTAAGTTAAACTAAAACCTACTATGAACACGCACTACCTGACTATAGACAGACTATATGTCACTTTGTAGTTATGTAGCTATATATTACATACAGTGGTGCTTGAAAGTGAACACTTTATCTTCATATAAAATTAAATAAAAACTTATTTCTCTGACTGGATAGCCCTTTTGAAGAATCTGTTTTGTTTAAACAATGATACAGTTCCCTAAACAAGTACAGAACAGACTTTGATAGACCTCTGTTCTTTGCGTATGACATTGTGCCCACTCATAGCTGATTGTCATTCAGTTGATTGGAAATTATTTTTAATTTAAAAGTTATTCAAAGAGAAATAATCTGCCAGTCCTAGAGTTTCAAAAAAGTTTGTCACTGATAGGTATGTACAATTTTAAACTTTTCTCAATTTTTACTTTGTTCTTAGGGCTTGTGTAAATTGTATTGTTTTTGGCCACAAGTAATGTATAAAAAGTATAGAAAGTATAGAAAACAAACATTCAAGCAACACTACTGACTACATATGCTAATAAGTATTATGGAACTGATTGCGTTGCTTTTAGATGGATCAACATGATTCTTAATGGGGGAAAGGTCCCTGATATGAGCATATGTTAATCAACTTCTTGTTTTATGTTTCAGGGTAATCGACACTAAAAGCTGTACCCTAGAGCCTGCAGTGTGTGACTTTTTTGTGTTCTGTTTGTTTTTTGATTTGTTGAATACAGGCTTTATTAAAATGCCTTTAATCTACAATTCAGTGTCATTTTTCCATCTGGTTCCATTACTCAGGTGAGAAAGTAGTCGTAAAACTTGCACGTTAATTGCGTTGTACTGTACTTCTGTTAACCATCACACTTAATCAAAAATGATCTAAAGGTAAAATCTGTGCAAAGATTTTAGAATTTATATTGTTCTTTTATTATTTATCCGTCTATATATCTATTTATCTATCTAGCATATATAATCTATACATACATAATATGAGTGGTGTCCCAATCGATCAGAGAAATCACTATAAACACATCGGTCTGTCATGTGGAACTATTACACGGTCTGTGAGAGTGATGCAATGAAAAAATACCTAGCAGGGGAAGCACATTAACATTCTTCAACACACTAATTTAATAGTTTTAAGAACAAACACTTGGCAGAATACAGTGAGATTTTGAGGCTCACTGGAGAGAATTGGAGAAAAAAAAAAGGCACACGGAGCAGCAACAGTCAGACGGCAATTGGCAACACTTGCCCATATGAGCATGACGGGGAAAAGGGCAGGCAATAAACCCGAAAAATATCTGAACTTATCGGGTTAGATGACCAGCCTTTTTCAGTAGTGGAAAAATAGTTGTGTTAGCATGCATTTTATATTTTTCCTCTTGGAGGAAGTCAGTTTTTTTGTCTAAGACAATTTTATTGTCTTTTTTCCAGATCATTTAGCCAGTTGCACTCATCATAACTAAGTCGAAAAATTTACAGCCGGTCAATGTAATCGGAATCTGTGATCGACAGTTATGGGTGATATCAGAATCGGCAGCATAAAATAGGATCGACTCATCCATACTACATATATACACATGCATACATAGGGACATACATGGGCAGCTCGGTGGGTAGCACCGCTGCCTCACAATAAGAAGGTCCTGGGTTCAATCCCAGGGTGGAGAGACCTGGGTCATTTCTGTGTGGAGTCTGCATGTCCTCTCCCTGTCTGTGTGGGTTTACTCCGGGTAGTCCGGTTTCCTCCCACAGTCCAAAGACATGCGTGTTAGGTTAATTAATTACTTCAAATTGCATTGACTTGTGTGTGTATATACAGTGAGTCCAAGAAGTATTTGATCCCTTGCTGATTTTCTTCGTTGGCCCACTAATAAAGACATGATCA
>JAVSBV010079906.1:0-7500 GCA_033117975.1 Parotocinclus spilosoma | reverse complement strand
TTTGGTGATGTCTCAGGCAGATACGTAAACGTATCTGAAAAGACTGTTACTTTGTTTATTAGTTTGAGTATAGAGGCCTTGTAGTTAGCGCTTCAATTTACAGTAGAGTAACACACCGCCACAAGTGTTGGGGAGCCATCACAACTCAGTCAGTCACTAACAGCTCAGAGATATGTGCAGGACATCCTGTGGTCACATGCTTTGCCGTTCATGGCAGGGTTTCTAACTGTTTCAGCAGAATAACGCTCACCCATAAACAGCAAGAGTTTCCCTTGAATGTCTCTGCCTGACTGCAGCACATTGCCCAGCCATTAGCAATATATTTATATTCATATTGGCAACCTATGAGCGTGCAGAATCTACATGCCCAGCTGCAACATCAGTGGGCAAATGTTCCAAACGGTGCAATATAGAACCTGTATGCCTCCATTGCCATCTTGTATCGTGGCTAAAAGTGATCTAACAGGGAAAGTAATCTCATTGTAATGCATATTAAGCTGATGGTAAACATTTGGTTTTCCCACTTCTTTGTACATATATTCCAATTCCTGTTTGGATTGTCTCTTTCTTAGACTAGTCTGTTATTTAGTCATTAACAAATTAAATAACTTCATTCAGAGTGGCATACAACTAATGTACAGTGTAGTGTGCAATTGACCAATGTATAGTATGTTAAATTAAATGGCAATAAAGCAGCAGTGGCAAATTGTCAGTGCTAGGGCTTGAACCCAGGTATTTCTGCTCATTGAGGTTTGATTATTTTTGTGCTTTCTTTCAGTTCTTTGTATTTATATGGGGTTTAAACTGAGAAGGACACTCCCAAACACTTCTTAGCTAAGTTTTGTTTTACTTTGAAGCATGTTATAAATCATTGTCTTGGTGGAAAGTGCAATTATCACTAAGATTCAAGTTCACCACAAAAGGCATCACAACATTCTTCCTCAGTATGACTTGGTATTTGTGTGAATCCATGATGCCAGTCACATGGTCAAGATTTTTAGTTCCTGTAGCACAAATACACTCCCACTTCATCACTAACCCACCTCTCTGGTCGTCCATGGGGACAGTATTTTTTGGTCATAAAACTTGCCGTTCTACAACCAGCTCCAGTTTGTCATCATTCTATAGAACTGTGTCCCAGAACACTACAGAGCTATCCAAAGTGGCTGTTAAGTGATCTTCATATGGTTAACATTTGACACATTTGTCACAGCCTTATTGTTATATAAGAATAATGAAGATAAATGATAAATATAAATAATACACATCAGCATTACCAGTATCCTTCAGAATACATTTTTTGTTAGGCATTTTCACATATACCATTATTAATGCATTCATTAAATGGAAGTTCTTACTTATGATACTTGCCTCGCTGTTTTTCCACAGATTAATTTGTCTAGGCCTGTGCCCCCTGCACCAGTACCAACAGCTGGATTGGGCATCCTGGAATGGGGAGGAGAGTTTAACCCACCTGACTCCCCACCTGAAAGAAACTATATTCCTGACTACTTAGTGACTGTCATTGTGCCATTTGCCCTCGCTATCATTCTCTGCCTCATTCTGGCTTATGTGATGTGCTGCAGGATGGAAGGAGTGTAAGTTTGGTTTGTTCCATAGAACTAGCTTATGTATTCTTTACTTTACAAATTGCTGTACTTTTTATGTCTGTGAATAAATTGGCTCTTTTTCTTTTGCAGGGAGAAACGTGAAGCCATGACTCCCACGTATGTATACTATAAAGAATGACTTCCAGTTAATAGGCTTATTTGTAAAAATAAAAATTCTATATACAGTCGAATCCGGTTAATAGGACCACCGGTTAATAGGACCAGCCGCTTATTCGGACCAAATCTTAAAGTACCGAAAGAAATCCTATTATATATACGTGTAATGTTATTTGCTTATTTGGACCAAAATTCCGCTTAATCGGACCAAAGAACGTGAGAGAATAAGAATAAGAAAAATAAGCTACAAGTCGCCACCTAGCGATCAGCGATTTATGGGAGGATCTTCGTGCTCTCCGGGAGAATTTATGCTTTTATCAAAGAGCAAAACCAGCGGGAGGTGAACATGCCCACCACTTTCTTTCCCACAACGAAGCACCCAGTAGCCAGCAGCGTGGTTATTGGATGCATCTGCATCTCAGCTTTTTGTTGAATTGAAGTCAAACGTAAACACGAGTGTCCGGCAACACGTGCAAGGCATTCAATCAGAACTCTTTAGTCAGTAAACTGTGTGTGGAAATTACCGGCTTGGCAAAGATGATATTTGCACGTTTCAATGAACAAAGTTCGTAAGTAACAGTAGTTCTTGTTTGTATGTTCACTATACGTGTAAATCACACAATAAAGGTTTATTAAACAAGGTCTTGTAACACAGGGCATGTTTGTTTAATCAGACCAGCCAGTTATTGGCCAAAACGATCGCGTCCCGATGTGGTCCCATTAACCGGAATCGACTGTATCTGAAACACACATTCATTATCTTTTTTCCAAAATAAGAATGTTCTGTAGTTTAAATTTATTTCCTTGTATTTTTAAATTCAGATTAAGATGAGTTAGGCTAGGTAAGGTTGTCTCATCCGAGTAATAGCAGCCGAAGCACATTTGCTGTTGAGGATAGAATATGTTATAGATTTTATTGTATTTAAGGACATAAAGTAAGATTGTGTCAGTTTTTTTATTCCCTTGCCTCTGCATTACTAATTTACACCCCCTCCCCATTCCCATTTTTTGAGATACTCAGGCTTCAGCTCTATCATCATCACACCATTAATGGAAACTGCAATGAGCTGCGGAGCATGGCAAACAGGCGTGCTGATGTGCCTCAACCACTCTCTACGTTGCCCATGTTTAATGCCAAAACTGGGCAGAGAACACCTCCTCAGCATCCCTCTGACAGCGTCCGCATTCCCCTCATCATGGCTCAGCAGTGAGTTCACAGAAAAAAATCTAATTTTGCACAGCATGGTCAGTGTTTAAGCCATTTGAACTACTTTGTCTTTTAATATATAATGTTTGTTTTTATAGGGGACCTAACATTGACACATTGCCAAGGTAATGTAGTTTTTTGCCATAATCAATCAGGATATATCTCAATTTCATTGGATCCATGTAGATATATATTTGTGTTAAAATATATAACATATTTGTGTTTTTGCACACCCAAACATATCTGTTAGGGACTGTGTGGTGTTTGATGTGACAACACACACACACACACACAGTATAATATAATATAATATAATATAATATAATATAATATAATATAATATAATATAATATAATATAATATAATATAATATAGCTCTAAGTACAGTAATAACACACCTTCTAATTCAGTGTTTTGTTCATTATTTTCACATTTTATGCATTGTAATCCAAGCTATAAAGAATATGCTTTAGACTTTAGATTTTTCACAGCAGACACCTCTTGCTTACGTGACAGCTTTACATGTTGGCATTTTCTCAGTCAGCTTTATGAATTATGAGGTGCTCACCTGCAATGACTTTCATTTAACAGCTGTGCCTTGTACTTTAATGTCTTGCCCTCTTACTGTGTTGTGCAGAGGTAGAGTTGGAATACAGTGTATAGTAATGCTTTAATCCATATTATGTCAAGAACCACTCAACTAAGTAAAGAAAGACGACAGTCCATCATTACCTGAATAAATGAAGATCAGTCAATCTGAAAAGTTTTAAGGAGGATCCAAAGAAAGAAAGAGTAAGAGTTACCTCTATTACAGAGCTCTGCAATTAGAGCTACCAGCCTCAAAAACTGCAAGCCAACAGCATGCCAGATAAAAGCCCACCTAAATGAATTACAGAGTTCAAGGAACTTTATGGTCAACATGCTGCAAAGAAGCCACTTCTAAGGAAGAACAACAAGAGGAAGATAATGGCTTGGGTCAAACAACACAAAGAATGGATATTAGACAAGTGTTAATCTGTCATTTGGTCTGGTGAGTCCAAATGTGAGATTTCTCTTACTAAAACACAATGTCCTTGTAAGACACAGAAAAGGTAAGCAGATGGTTCCTACATGTGTAGTTTCCACCGTGAAGTATGGAAAGGAAGTGTGATGCTATGGGGGATGCTTTACTGGTGACACTATTAGTGATTTATTCAAAATAACAGCATGGATACCACAGCATTCTGCAGCTACATGCCATCCCATCAGTTTGTGCTTAGTGGGTCCATCAGGACAATGACCCCAAACACACATCCAGGCTATGTAAGAGTTATTTGACCAAGAAAGGCTGATGGAGTGGTTTGTCAGATGACCTGGCCTCCACACTCATCTGATCTAAACCCAATTGAGATGAGTTGGAATGCAGAGTAAAGGCAAAGCAGCCAACAAGTGATCAGCACCTCTGGTAACTTCTTCAGGACTGTTAGAAATCTGTTGGTAATTGCTGTTACAGTCGATTCCCTAATGAAGCTGATTGAAAGAATGCTAAGAGTGTGCAAAGCTGGAATGAATGCAAAATGTGCTTTATTTGAAGAAGAAAAATTGGGATGAGTCCAACTCATTTAATCTAAAATCTAAAACATATTTTTGTTTTCTTTAAGTTTACTACATGATTCCTTATAAATTCCTTCATAGTCCAGATGACATCAAAACTCATTTACAATGTAGGAAATAAAAGAAAAACAAAGTTTTGACTGGTACTGTAAATATATTTTAATAAATTAAATATTTGATGATGATGATGATAAATATTATTGTTATTATTTTTCTATGTAATATGATAAAATAATAACCATATATCTCACAATATCTCACAAAAGTAAGTACACCCCTCACATCTTTCCATGGGAACACTGAACATATGACACAACAGTATGAACCATGTCTTGTAATTTGTTGAGACCAAATATTTGACTCAATATTTCACCATTTACTGGTGTGAAGTGTGCGTGGTGGCAACCAGGTGAGGAGTACAAAGACAAGTGTGTCTAGCCTAAAGTCAAGCAGTAGTCAAGTGTTGACTACTTTTTATTTTGAGGGCACAGCAAATTTACACCATTATACAAGCTGTAGACTGACTACTTTATATTGTATTAAAGTGTTACATCTTCAGTGTTGTCCCATGAAAATATAACAAAATAGTTACAAATATTTGAGGGGTGCACCCTTGACACTGATACATGATACATATATATCCAATTATGAAATATCCCTAGATTTTTGTGAGCAGTGTATATTTAATCATTTAGTAGGTTAAGAACCTTAACAAGCCTTATTGAATGGTGGCTGTACTGTACAAATATACAAACGTTATGTGGTGCATACCAGTAGTGAATTTTGCAAACAGTAATGTGCATCTTTTGCCCAATTTATTAGGAAATAAGAAGATGAATATCAGAATCAGGAGCATGGTTTGCTGTGGAAGATAGTACCCTGTAATATGTTATAATTTTTTGGTCTACTCTGATCTGTGGTTCATTTGATTTCACTGCATATTTAATAATCAAATGTGTCAACATTTGCATTACATTGCATTACATCGTGTGGCTACAGAAGCACCTTTTTTTGATGTGTAAAGCATATGTCTGTCATTTTATTTCTATCCTCATATTAAAAGGAATAATGTACTGTGCAAAACATGCCTAGAAATGATAAAGTATAATTAAAAGCACTGATCATTAAACCCTAAATCAGGATTTGGCAGGACCTGAATCTTGCTTGACCTTTATTACTAACACTTATCGTAGGTGTTGTTTAAATAAATGGCTGTTTAAATAAAATAGTAATTTTTGTTTCATTCATCCAAAGTCTTGGATAAGCTATATAATGTAGCTTGTTTGTTTTTTGTTTTAATTCTGCTCTGTACAGTATAGCTACAAAATAATGATGTTTTATCTAAAGTCAATTATTGTTGAATATATTATAATACACCCATAAACCACATTAGGTACACCTTGGAACTGGTTAAATTATTTGTGTCATAGATTCATCAAGGTGCTAGACACCTTCCTCAGAGATTTTGGTCCGTATTGACATGATAACATTGTTCAGTTACTACAGAATCGTCAGCTACAGATCTCTAGCTCCACTACATTCCTAGGTGCTTGAGTAATTGTGTGATTGACTGTGAAGGCCATCTGATTACAGTGAACTCAGTGTCATTTTTAACCCATCAAAGCCCACAGTGACGTGAATTGGTGCAGCTCTCCTTTGTTTTTATTTATAAAGTCCTTGATTGACATGTCCTGGCCATCCAGAAAAAAAAAAGTTTTTCAACATTTTTGTCTCGTTTTTATTTGTTGACGAAAGTGTCAATTAATTTCGTCATAGTTTTAATCGTTGTAAGTAGTTTTTGTTTATTTATCGTTTAGTTTTCATCATGAAGAAAAGGTTCGTTGACGAAAACTATGACGAAAATAGATCGTCAACGAAATTAACACTGATCACAGCACACAATAAATCTCAGGATATGTTGGCTGGGAAGGAAACACCCCTTGAATCCTTTGTTACTGTGAAAAAGAGGGCACAATGGGGCAGTTTGGTGTCGCTGCTATGACACAATTAGTTTGCAAATGCAGCTTTCGAAGGATGCAGCCCCTGAGATGGTACACAGTTTAGATCTGAATGAGCCCAGTCCTAGCAGGGTGTACCCAATACAGTGGCCAGTGAGTGTATGTTAAAGCTATTCATTTTGATATTTGCTTTCTAACTGTAGTTTATTTGACAGAGCTAGCCCTGGCCACCCTGTTTAGTGTCAATGCTGCCTTTGACTTTTGGAAGTACTTCAAGTTCACCATGGCCCCATCAAGCATCGCACTTTCTCCTGAGCAGCATCGACTCCTCGGCCTCGGCAAATCTGGTAATTATGCCTGATGAGTTATTCCATGCAAATGACAACCTTGGCATGTAATATAGTAAAAATAAGCTGAGAGCACAGGAGGAAATGAGCTTTTATAATTGACATTTAAGTTTAAATATAAAGTGTATTCTTGGTTGATCTTGTATTTCTATTTTTGGTGGTTTCGTATAACAATTAACCAAGCAGACGTGTCATTTTGACAATGAGTCACTTTTATACAATGCCTCATTTATAGTGCTAATGTTTTGTTAAATTTTTATCTCGGTTAGGAGTGGGTGATCTGGCAAAAGTATCGCATTTTCTGGCTGCATCATGTTCCAGTTATTTTGCTTGTTTCATTTGTTGCTTTTAAGACTTTGGGCACAGAAATCCTCAAATGTAAAACATGTAACCCCATACTGTAAAACATATATTTAGTTTTTTTGTGTTGTTGTGCATGTTACATAAGTTCTACACAACAGCGAACATGAAATAAGTATTATGTTCATACAATATATGGCAGTAGGTTTTAAATTATTATGGCTGTAAAACTATTATTTTCCTTTCTTTGGTTTTATATGTAAAGTGTGTGTGTGTGTGTATTTGTGTGTCTGTGTGTGTCTGTGTGTGTCTGTGTGTGTCTGTGTGTGTCTGTGTGTGTGTCTGTGTGTGTGTCGAGGAAGAGGGAA
>JAVSBV010079895.1:0-7500 GCA_033117975.1 Parotocinclus spilosoma | reverse complement strand
TACATTTTAGCTTGATGTTAGACGAGACGAAGCCTGGAGCGACACAGAGGCTGACAATAATCCTAAACAGGATAATTAAGAGAGAACGCTAAGGGAGGCTGAATACTTATGGCTGCATGATTTTAAACTTCTCCCAGGTCTCAGGACTCGTACTTTAACAATTTAATTCTTGAGTGAATTCTGTTCAAAAGTGCAGCTTCAGAAGAAAATATAAAGGGGTGCACAGGGTTAGAAACATTTCAATGGTAAAGTGTAGGGTTTAAACAATAAACAATTGTTTTAAAGGGGCTCAAAGTGTGCCCAGAAAATACCCACCACAAATTCTGAATACCACAGCGGATTATTATTATTATTATTATTATTCTAGCTTTCCTTTATTATTAGATTCTCTCTTAATTTGTTAACTATTTTATTATATTTATAATAAAAAATATTTTTTTATATGAACTCTTTCATCATTATTGTTTCTTTGTATTATATGTTTTATTTATTTATTGACTATACGATACACTATTTTATTACACTAAATATCCCCTCATTTTTGTCAGCAGTGTTTATTTTCTATTTTATTTATCATCATTTATAGTATAAAAGTCTTTGTTTTAATTTTTTACATATTATATTTTTAATATTTCTTTATTGTATTTTTTTTTGTATTATATATTTTTTTTGTCATTTCTTGTATAATAGTTTTTGTTTTATTTTCTATATTTTTATTATATATTATATTTGAATAATATTTTTAATATTAATATAAATTATTATATTATTTTATTTATAATCTATTTTATCTTTTTTTCCTTACTTCATATTTAATTGATTATATTGTATTTACATTTTATGTTTTTTAATTATTTTTTAAATTTTATTTCTTATAGTTTTGCTTATTACATTTACTTTCTTCTTATGTCCTTTATTTTATTAATTAGATTTTTTACAGTATTCTTTATTTTATTTAATATATATATATATCCCGTTTTATTTTATTTTATTTTATTTTAATGCCTTTCGATTAATAATCTACTTAATAATGTATTTTTTCCTTAACTCTATATTTAATTTGTTACATCGTATTTTTTATTACAGTATATGATTCATTTTTTTTCTTTTATTTTATTTCTTTTAATGCTCTCTATTTTTTAAAATTTTCCTTTTATAGTATTCTTCATTTTATTTATTTACATTTTTCTTTTTTCTTTTTATTATTTGATTACCTTTTTTCATCAGACCATATTTTATTTTATTTATTACAGTTTTTCCTCATTTAATTCAATATATTTTATTTGCATTATGTCTTTATTTTGTTGTATTTGCCTTTTTCATTAAACAATGTTTTTATTTTATTTTATATTATTTTAATATTGTCTATTTTATGTCTTTATATCTAATGTGATTGGCTGATTGGATATTTGAATTAACGAGGATATTCCAGCCGCTGCTGATCATCCTGTCTCTGTATAAATAAATAAATAAATAAATAAATAAATAAATAAATGAGAATAATAATAAAGTGAGATGGAGCTTTACCATTCTGCCGTTTCGCTTCATTTCTCCTTCATGAGTGGCATTAAAACCAGCAGAGACTTTAATGGAGAGAAGAAGAGAAAATAAAATCGATACAGCTTATTAAACGCAGTCTATAAAACAAAAAGAGAAGATTCTCTATCCCTGTACTGAGTGCATTACCCACTACAACACGACTAAAGTCATCTAACGGGGACAAAGGAAAGAAACAAAAGAAGAGAAACACAAAGAGAGAAAGAACAAAGAGAAAAAAAAACCCATGGAAAGAAAGGAAAGAAAAAAACAGAGGAAAAAAGAACAAAAAAAAACATGAAAGAAAGGAAAGAAGGAAGGAAAATGGAAAGAAAAAAAGGAGAAAAAATCAGAAAAAATAGAGAGAGAAAAACAAAGACAGAGATAAAAACTTTTAAAAAAAAAGGAAAAGCAAAAATAAAGATGGAAAGAAAGACAGAAAACAGACAAAGTGGAAAAGAAAGAAAGAAAATGAGGAAACTGTTACGAGATGTGGTGGTTTTTATTAAGGACCCAGGTATGCGGGATAAACGTATCCCACGACGTATAATAATAATGAAGAAATAATATAGAACAACTGATAAGGGATGAAGAGCGGAGCGTAAGGCTCCTAACACAATAAAACCGAAAGTATAAAGGGGCGCGCCGAGGTAGCTTCCCGAGTGGGAGCAACGTGCAAACTGGTCGCGAAAGGACGCCAAAGAGCCAGTCGCGGCAGGCGTGCAGAAAGCACGGTTTTGGGACGTCACTTAAATGGCGAGGCACGGAGGTAGTCCAAACACCAGAGGGCGAGCGTGAGCTCAAATGTGCATGCAATTATATAAAAGCCAAACCGGGACACGTCTTACAGAGTGCGTGTTTACCCGGTGGCTACTCTAGCCGGGGCATATCTCGAGTCAGCAGCCGACTAGAGTCAGACTCAAGAGGGCGCAAAAGTGCCGGAGCGCCGAGGACGCCATGCCGGGACGAGTATACTTCTAACACACTACCGGGTAGCTGCTCTAAAGAGTGCAGAGGACGCCGAAGCGCCAGAGGGCGAGAGTGTAAGCTCAGGACGCGCTTATAACACGCTCCGGGGGAAGGTAAGGTCTTTTCGTTGAGGGTGATGGAGTTGATGATTATTTAATAAGTTTGGTTATTAGTGGTTAAGGTGTGATGATGATGATGATGATGATGATGATGATGTGGTTTTTTTTTGGTTAACATTCCATCATGGTAATAAAGATAATCGCTGAGCTGTAATTACACGATGCACGCTAACGCTTCCTTTAAACTGCCCTGACTGACAGCTCAGGTCTACAACAACATCCTCACACACACACACACACACACACACCTCTGGGCCAAACACACGCCGACTTTAATCTCAATTAATCTGTAAACATGGAGAGAGGATCTGGAGCTCTTCTACAGCTCGGGGAAATTAGACCAAAATAAATCCGAATAACAAAATAAAAGATTGAAAAAGTGTTTTGGATTCTTATCTGCTGCAATAAGAAAGGATGAGGCTATCATTCAGGTATTTCTATCTTTGGGGACATTAGGTCCACACGGTGATATTTAAACCTGATCCACACACACACACACACACACACACACACACGTACATTAATATTGTTCTTTTTCTGCACTTTGTCTTTGCTTTGTGTCAGAGGCTGAACCCGGGATCGTCTCTGTCACCCCACGCTCCATTAAATCACCACTAATGCTTCTAACAGCTAAACAAATATTTAACATGCCACAAATGTGACCCACACACACACACACACACACACACACACACACACACACACACACACACACACACACAGCTCGTCATTTACGGTTTCGGGTTGCACCGACCTTTCCCAGCTTTCCCAAACTATCGTTTGTGTGAGATCAGAACTCCGGCAGTGTGTGAAAACAGGTGCAAAACTACACACACACACACACACACACACACACACACACACACACACACACACACACGCACGCACACACACACACAGTGTATTGCTATATTTCCCAGGCCTTGCCATGGACTGTATATAATTCTATTCCTTACCACAGTCTAAAGATTCTCATTAAAAAATATGTTGTTTTTATTTTATTTAAATTCGCTCATTATAGTTTATCGTATTTTGTTTGGTCTGTTTGACTTATTTTATTTTATTATAATTTATCATAATTTTTACTGGCTGCTTGTTTGATTTATTTGAATTGAACTAAACTTTTAAATTGTCATTCATGTCGGTTTTTCCATTTGTCACACTGAGCAATAAAATCGATGAAAAACACACACACACACACACACACACACACACACACACACACACACACACACACACACACACACACACACACGGTGTGTTAGTATAAGCCTGAGTCAGCATGACTGACTGATCAATCAGAACTTACACACTACATTAGGCAGATATAAACTCGTTAATCAGAGAGAAGTTTTTCCGAAGCGTGTTATCGTTACAGGGCTCGTTAGTAAGGATAGAGCTCAACCTCGTTATCATCATCATCATCATCATCATCATCACTAAAATAATCAATCAATAATCAATCAGATCCTCTACACACACATCTGCTCCCTTACATTCTCCTCTAAAGCTCATTATTATTATTATTATTATTACTACAATCCGATCGAAAACTTTATTATTATATATCATTATATATATTATATAACATAATTTAACGATTCTTTTATTTATAAACTTTAAGTTTCCCCAAAATTCTCTTTCCCTTTTTCCTTAAAATAAAACCCAAATAAAAGCCTTGTATTTTTATTTCTGCACTGCTTCTCTATTTTATTTATTAAATTCTCAATTTTACTATTATTTATTATTGTACACTTTATATTTTATTTGATTTATTCTAAAATAAATTATAGATTTGGTCTTTTAATAATATTAGTTGATTATATTTTATATTTAATATGCTACGGCCACATTATATTCCTTATATTTTATTATTATTATTATTATTAATAATAATATATTTTATACATTCCTTTAATTCATTTTCACTATTTCATTCTATTTATTATTTCCCCTTTAAATAATTAGTTTATATTTTTTTATTTTCTTACGTTCACAATTTTATTTACAGCATTCTATTGCATTTTATATTTTACTTATTTAATTATATAATATTTTATATATTGAAATATTTTACGATTTTTATTATACTACATTCTCTATTTTTATTATATTCATTAGTTATTTTGACATTTTCTCTCAATATTGCACATTTTATCTTATTATTATTATCTTATAATAATTTTAAAATATATTTTAATAATTATTTAATTCAAAAAATAAAAAATATATAATTTAAATTATATAATATTATCTTATTATTTTTAGTACATTCCTTTCCATTTATTTTCACCACTTTATTATATTACCATTTATTTACCTTATTTATTTTATAATACAGCTTTGTTTATATATTTATTTAACTTTATATTATTTGAATTGTATAATTACATTATATTTTATATTTTCTTTTCCACTTATTATATTAAATCTCTACATTTTTGTTACATTTTATTTTTTAGTATCATTATTAAGCTTGTGTATAACTGAGCTATTATTATATATTATATTGTTATAAATTAACCCATATCATCCCAGAGTTGTTAAAATTAGGTTATATTTATTTTTTTGAGAAGTGTATGATTATCTTCATATTATTTTAGTATGTTCTTAAAATCATCGCACCCCATCCCGAGGAAAAAAGGGGTGGGGGGGGGGTCGCTTCGGTGACTCACTGCCCGCTGCCATCCAGACCAGACCCGGGTGCGAGTGTGCCAGCTCCCATAAACGGCCCACGGCACCTTCAGCTGCAGCCGCGCTCGTTAATTACGGCGTGTAATCGCATATTAAGCGATAATCACACACACACACACACACACACGCGCTGGGATTTCATAGCACAGATCTGCCTCTCTTGTTTACAGCATCAAAGTGTTACGTTCTTCCTTATAAACAGGGAAACAGGCGCTCTAACTGTTCACAGATTGCTCGTGTGTGTGTGTGTGTGTGTGTGTGTGTGTGTAAAAGAGAGTGGCTGGTCCTAATGAGCGCCTCGCATTCATCCCGACCGGTTACAAACCCGCCGGGCCGTCGACGCCAAACCGCCGCTCACACGTTTATAATCTGTTTATTTGTGTCCGCCCAGGCCCAGGCCCAGGCCCAGGCCCAGGCCCAGGCGAGAAGTGGGTCTTTATTTAATTTAGCCGTAGGTGTAGGACTCACCGTGCTGGATGTCCTTCATATCGAGGTGGAGACTGGACATCAGGATCCCAACGGCCTGAGAACGTTTATTATTCAGCAGCTTCACCACCTAAAATATACAAAACATTACTTTAATAATTATAATAACAATAATAATTATAATAACAATAATAATAATAATAATAATAATAATAATAATAATAATAATAATAATAAGACTGGTGTCCTAGGAGAACCACCCAAAAATTCAAAAAAAATTTTTATCCTTGATGTCCTAGCCGTATTTAATGTTTGATTAAATTTGATATTTTATTATTATATTTACTACTTTAATTATTACCATACTATACAATATTCTTTACTTTTTTTTATTAAAAAATGTTTTCTAAAGATTTTATAGATTTGTTCTTTATTATTTTTAAATTCATTTTCCTTTTTTTATTTTAAAGATTATTAATATTATTTACTTTTAGTATAATAGTTCAATTATAAACAAGCTTAAGAATGTAGAGAAAAAACTAAAAATGTATTTTTATGATTTATTATTTACTATTAAGATAGTTTAATTTTAAATAAGCTTATTGTAGAAAAATAGTAAAACTATATGATTTGTTATTATTATAAATAATTAAAAAAAATTTTTTTTTGATAATTAATTAAAAAAAAAAAAGATCAATTATAAACAATTATAAATGTAGACAAAATGGTAAAAAATATTTTGTTTTTATGATTTATTATTATTTTCTATTATTAGAACAGCTCAATTATAAACAAGCTTAATTTAGAGAAA
Source organism: Parotocinclus spilosoma (assembly GCA_033117975.1). Lineage (NCBI taxonomy): Eukaryota > Metazoa > Chordata > Actinopteri > Siluriformes > Loricariidae > Parotocinclus > Parotocinclus spilosoma. Next base: position 945 of record JAVSBV010079895.1, on the reverse strand, counting down.
ATACTAAAATAATTATGATTTAAAAATTATTACTTACTATTACTATAATAGTTCAATTATGACCAATTATAAATGTACAGAAAACAGTGAAAAATATTTTATTTTTATGATTAATTAATATTTACTATTGTTATAACAACTCAATTATTAACAAGCTTAATGTAAAGAAAATACAAAAAAATAATTATTTTATATTATTATTTACTACTATTATAACAGTTCAATTATAAACAAGCCTAATAATGTTGCGAAAATAAAAGAACATTTTATGATTTATTATTATACTTATGTTCTACATTTTACTTATTTTATTACACTATGTATATATATTATTATATTCTCTAATTTATTCGTCTGGTGACCTAGGAGAAAACAAATTGCCCCAAAATGTAGGGAAAAAAATACACAAAAATGGCTAAATAAAATTACAAAATTGTGCGTCGTGTTCAGAAACGTTAGATCCCAAAACAAGCGAGAGATTATTAATAAAAATGTTATTCAATTTGCTGATTTCTCTCGCAAGATCTGGCAACAGGACAGTAAAATTCTCTTTTTTTTTCTACTTTGTGTGTGAGAACGTGTGTCGATTTGAAACTGGTTGTGTCTTAATACTTTTGACCGCGTGCAGGGGGGTGTGTCCCAATACTTTTGACCATATTTAGGGCCGTCCCAGGACTTTTAGCGTTTAGGTGGGGGGGTGTCCCAACACTATTGACCATATTTGGGGGCGTGTCCTAATACTTTTGGCTGTATGCTGGGGCGTGTCCTAAAACTTTTGTCTGTGTAGGGGTGTGTCCTAATATTTTTGGCTGTATGCTAGGGTGTGTCCTAATACTTTTGTCTGTGTAGAGGCGTGTCCTAATATTTTTGGCTGTATGCTAGGGTGTGTCCTAATACTTTTGTGTTTAAGCTGGGGTGTGTACCAACACTATTGACCATATTTGG
>JAVSBV010079894.1:0-23235 GCA_033117975.1 Parotocinclus spilosoma | reverse complement strand
CTGAACAAAAGTTGAGCGCGTTGTAGCGCATATTTAGTCAATGACATGTACACACAACAGTATATATTTGATCATTTATTTTTTAACATTTTAGGGGAAGCTAAGCTTCCCTTGCAGTTTTAGAGCAATCGCCACTGGTGAGAACCTACTGCATGAGAGAATGCTTCAAGTTTTGATGTGTCAACTAATGAGCTCAGCTTTGTTAGAAATACAATCACACATCAGCTGAATTAGTATCCATAATACATCCCATAGTCTGTCCTTTTCAATTTCTTTTTTTTTCACTTTGCTGTTTTGCTATCTTTTTTGTCTGCTTCCCTTCAGTCTTGTTATCGGACATTTTCATTCTCACTTCAAGCTTCTCGCTTATTCTTCTCGATTTCTCCCCTGGGCTCGCCGTCCCGTTTCAGTCACTCTCCATCTGCTGTGTGTGGCATACAGCAGGTGGGCAAGGCCAGGCTCTTGGCACTTGCAGTAAGGGAATTAAGTACACAGAGAGAACGACAGGGAGAGAAAGGAGAATGACTCAACAGAGTCTCAGGATACACTGCAGGAGCCGTACTAGTGAAAGGCTCTGTCTAAGAAGTCAAAAATGTTAAAAACAGCTCCATTAATTAGTACATTAATTTAAAAAATAACATGACATGAAATAGGGGTGGTAAAAACAGTACATAACTGAGTGTTTTGCATGTGCCAGATGCTGTCCAAATCGATTTTACATCAAAAGATCATCACGGCGAGATACAAATGCAGTCATGGCGACATATTGAGACCTTGATAACAAGGCATCAATAATGCTAACACAGGACATTTAATGTAAATAAAGGAAGGGCTGAGATTAGTCAGTTATTTAAGTGTGGGTGGGACAAGGGAACGTGATGTCTCTCTATTATTTGGGTCTCTGACATCGTAAAATGCTCATAATGCAAAAAACACTACACACACTAAAGCCACGGTTGCCACAAAATTACGCATCAGTTTAGGAACTCCATCAAATGAAACTGCACATTTCTAAAATAACTTTCATGCCTAATTTATCACTCCACTAGTCCTACTATTTTTTTCCTAACAATGCCACTGACACTAATGACAAAAAAAAGTACACACAACCTTTACGAGGGCCCTGCTCCACAGGAGCTTCATGGGAAGCTAGGCTCAGGATGGACACAAACACAGAAGCCAAGATACCAAAGGCAGCACTTAATCCAGACCCATCTGTAAGACTGAGAAGCAATTTCCATCTATATACATCATACCCACTCATTTGACCGGGGATACACTACCACACTCTGTGTCCATGGTAACACTGACATCCAGAAACATGCGTTTTCTGAACTCACTCATCAGCACTAAACCAGCTAAACCAAATTTGTTTTCCTACACACCAAATTTAACTAATAATGCACAAAACACCCAGGACTTTTAAACTAATTTTGCAATTAATAACATGGTATTTGGTAACATCTGATGGAATATAACTTACCACTGCTGGACTTCTTTTTCAGTGACTGCAATGAAAGACAGGAGAGACAAAGTCAGTGTGAGGACAGAATAAATGCCATAGACAGCACATCATACACATAAAGCGGTGCTTGAAAGTTTGTGCACCCTCTAATCTTATGTATATATTTCTGCATATGAAGTAAAGCAATTAGACTTTTAAACGAATATTAAAAATAGATAAGGAGAACCCAAGAAAACAAAAAAGACAAGATATTTTACTTGGTCATTTATTTATTGGAGAAATGATCCAATATGAAATATCTGCCCTGCTAGCAAAACAGATTTACATAATCACTGTTTTACTTGCAACTCCACACAAACACTGCAGAATGGAAATAGCTCTGGTCTGCTGGGTGAATAAAACCTGGCATAACCCAAAACGTCATATTCATACCTTAGAACTACAGCACTGAGTAAGTAAAGTAGATAGAAATACATTACAGCCAGTATGATCAGATCTATGAAATGAAAACGGATATTGTGCACTGTCATTATATGCTTAACATTGCTAAGAGAGCAGTGTTTCTCCTGCTCAGTCCATAGTAACCCCCCCGTCAATCATTACCATGACACACACACACACACGCACGCACACACAGAATCTCTTTGTCCAGGCAGTGGTGTAGTCATTAAAGTCGGTGGCGCGTATCCAAGCGGACAGAAAGGAGCAGGAGCAGAGAGGTAGAAGAGAAATAGACTTATGGATAGTGGTGGTGCAGTGCCTGAAAAGTAAAGAACAGTTTGATAGTAGAGGGTAAAGGTCAGAAAAATATAATAGCAACAGTCATATGCTTTAACTAGGGGTGAGCAAAATACTGCTGCTTTTCCAAAATGAATTAGATATTTGTAACTGGTCTCAATGAAGCTTTGTACTGGCCTGTATAACCTCCATAATTAATGTGGCTTAGGGCCATGTGCTTATACTATACATGCACAAGTATAGCCAGAATTATATGCGCTGTCCAACAAAGCTGCAATCATACGGTGTTCTTATACACTGGTGTTTTTGTGATTTTTTTTTCACTTCAGGTCATACCGTGTCATAAACCACATTGGAAAATCTGCTACTTAAGAACTGGAAGTAATTCAGGGCAAGTGTGCGGAAAGTACACATTTCCAAAATTAACTAGTCGATGGCTTGTCTGAATCACCGTTTTAGGAATTGGTCCCTAGATGTTTCCGCACATTCCTGTATATAAACTGGATTTAACTATGGGTAATTTTCACCCAACTTGCCGCACACAGCTGCTTAAAAGAAATAACACACTGGCAAAAAAAAAGGAACTCGCCAAGGAATTGTTGGAAATTAATTAAACTTTAATTATTTAAATGTAATGATGATGTATGTAAGTAATTGCAATATTATAGTGGAAGGATACAATTATTGGGGAAAACTGTACAATTCAAAGATGGCTCTAGGTCGCCTCTAGCCTGGATACAAGACTAGATACGGTTGCACATTGGAGGCCAAAAGGTTTAGTAAAATATCCAAAAGTTGCAGCTTTGCCGGTAGATTCTCATCGATCACACCAGTGGTTGGAGCAATGTATCGCTTCACAGCCTTCTACTTGTACCTGATTGCCATCAGATCCCAAACAGGACCTGTGTTTGTTACTACAGACTATATGGATCCAGTTCATGGAAGTCCAGGCTTCTCGTTTATGACATCACTGAAAATGAAGGCAACTCATGTCAATGGCAGAACACGTAATGTGTACAGTGACAACAAAGTTCCTTCTGCTAAGCACCGGGCATAGACAGGGCTGTGTAGTGAAGGTGCCACCTATGTCTAAATGGTGGACAACAAAAACTGTGGGAGCCATTTTCTTTCTAGATGAAAAGTCCTGCTCGTTTCAGTTTATGGCTTACTTTGCTTTATAGCTGTAGAACTGTCATTTTTACCCAAGCAGAGCACCAGTGCTGACATTCTTGTGAGATCATCTGAACTATATCAAGCTCTCGTTCTCTTTCACAGAGGGTGATAAACTTCACTAAAAGTTGTGACTCGGAGGACAAGGGTTGCTCAGTGATTAAGGCTCTGAATTAATTGGAAGGTTGGAAGTTCAAAACCACACTCTGATAAGCTCCTTGAACTAGGCCTTTAATCACCAACTGCTTGGTTATAGCAGTTAAATTGGAATTTGCTCAGCATTAGTGCGTCTGTTAAATGTAGAGGTGTGACATTATGGTTAAACAGCAAAATGGCTTGCTTTTTTTAGAATCAAGAACCTTAAAAAGAAAATATGACCTTAATAAATCCAATGACAAATCCTCAGCTTCATTTGATCAGATTTAAATTTTGATCTGGATCTGGTTTTGAACTTTTTTTTAACTGGTTTCATGCTCATCCTAAATTGTAAGCCATAATTACCGTGAACAAACTGAAACAAACATCTGACTCTTATGTTATTTGAATACAAATAATAACAAACATAATTTTTATAATGATTTGCTCCCTTGTGGTAAAAACCATGAACGAGACAGATTATGTGCCGTCCCTGAAGCGACGTGTTTTACAGCGTATTAAGTCCTACAGGACATTTACAGCGTGTCACATAGACCTTTATTCTAAGCGACACACATATGAGCTGAGTAGTTGAAGGTTAAGGGCCTCGCTCAAGGGCTCAACACTGGCAGACTGCCTTGAACATTAATGTTATAATGGCAAAGCTGCAGCGACAGTGAGAGAAACGGTTTACGAGAACAGAATATTATTTAAAGACATAATATCTATCTGTCTCTCTGTCTGTTTAAGACCTTTTTGCATTGCTGTGCTTTTCATCGTTTGCTTGTAAATTAAATGTTGTGTTGTTTGCCATTTGCATTAAGATCCTTTCAGTTTAGAGCCATAGTGAGCTTACTACCCTGGCTTGGCTATATTCAAGTTACACTGATGATAGTGATATCAACCTCAATATTTTAATGGATGGTTTTGTTATGTTTCTTGTTTCTTTTCATCTTTACATTTACTTTTCTTTACATCTATATATCTGTACACCTATCTTCAATAGATGCCACAAACTTTTCGTAACATCTAGTGAAAAACAGGTTTAGGTCTTTTTGAGGGGCTGTGTCAGAGAAAGAAGGGGCCAGACTATACCTGGTGCTAAAACAGTGACCCCTGACAGGGAGGGACCCCCATAGGACTAGCACAGATCAGGTACTATTTGGGTGATGGCAATATTTGAGCACTGATGTGGTGGTCTTAATGTGTGTTTTGCGCTAATATGAGTGGATCAGACACATCAGTGCTGCTGGAGTTTTTAAGCAACTTAGTGTCACTGCTAGACTCCAAATAGTCCATCACCCAAAACTGCCCAGCCACCAGCATCCTGTACGCACTGATGAAGGATTAGAGGATGAGTAATACAAATTGTGCCGGAATATACGAGCTCCTGTCTCTGACTTTACATCTACAAGGTAGAGCAATAAAGTAGATTTGTTTATTAGAGTTCACATTTATTAAATACTCCAGCAGCACTGTTGTGTCTGATCTGGTCGTACCGGTTCAACACACAGTAACACACCATTACCACATCAGTTTCGGGAGGAGGGGGGTGGAAAACAGAGTGAAGGGGACGAACAAAGTTTGTAGTGCCTGTACTAGGGGTATTTTTTCAATAATATTTTTTACCATATCACCCACCCTTAGTATGTAACTGTACAATGTACTTAGGTCTACATACAAGGAGAGTACCTGTGGCGGATGAGGTGGTACACGTTGATTTTTAGGCAGGTCCTTTTTGCCCTCACACTTTGTTTTTGGCCATCATTCTAAAACATTCAACACTTTCAATAAAATAATTTTCCAAAACTCTTTAGACTCTTGTAGGACCATCCAGATTTTTGTAGCCAATTAGTGGATTGCATTTTGCAGTGTAGCCACTACCTTGACAGCAAATGAGTGATGGCCAAGTTCACTTACTGTTTTAATCGGCCCACATACCTCCATGGAATAACAACGATGACTTAAACTGCTTCTGGCTGCCAGTACATAGCCAGAACTGCACCCGTCAGGCCACATGTGGCCCATAATGCAAATCCTGCATAAACATCACTAAGCAATTAAGTGCACTTGAGTAATCACAAATCCTTATGTTTCAAATATTATGGTGCCTTAAAATATGGAAAATAAAAATACATAAATCATTGTTATGGATTTAACGATTTATAAATTAATTTGTTAAATGTACATATTTAAAATTATGGAGTACAGAGGTAAATATGCCTTTGTCTCAAACATTGTGGAGGACACAATACATTACAATAAAACTTAAGGAAAGCATGATGCCTGATATGCTGGGTTGACATAAAAACAATCACAGCTATAATTGAATCAGAACACACTGCACTGTCCCCTTTACTCTGTTCTCTAATCGTCAGGACCCCCACAGGTCCATCACAGATTAGGTAGTATGGGGTAGTGGATCATTCAGCAGTTGAGCTGGTTTGACTGAATCAGACACAGCAGTGCTGCTGGAGTTTTAATACACGGTGTTCACTCACTGTGTAATTTATTATAGATATTGACCTTATTGCTCCACCTTGTAGATGGAAACATTCATAAAGTCCATTAGCTCATATGTTGTATGTTTACACGTTTATGTTAGTCATCCCCAAATCCTTCACCTCACTGGATGGAATTGCTGGAAATTTCTTTATGGTGATTTAAAACTCCAGCAGCACCGCTGTGTCTAATCCACTCCTATCAGCTCAACATGCAATAATTCACCTCCACCACCACCATGGCAGTGTAACTGATGATAATGATTCACCACCCCGATATTACTTGATCTGTTCTGGTCTTGTGGAGGGTCCTGACCATAAAAGAACATAGTGAAGGGGACGAACAAAGTATGTAGAGAAACAGACATGTAATTATAAAACTACAGTGACCACTAAAAGGTAAATAAACAAAGAATAAACAGAATACAAACTGAAGAATATATAATAACCAAGACTTCTGCACAGTACTGTACATTTCACCCTTAGTATCTAAGGAAACAATGGACCTTTTTCCTCTTGACCTCAAAAACCTCTAGACCTCAATATAGTGAAAGAAGATCAACAGACGACAGAAACCTCAGGAATCTCATAAGCAATCAAGTGCTACAAGGCACAAGTAAGTGTAGATACACCTGATTGTGTTGTGCCAGTTTGAGAAACTCCAGTAAGCACTTCTCGTAATCAACATCCCTCACTGCTACTCTCAGCGTGGTACAGAAAGCCTGCAGATGATTATATTAGACTCATTTGAGCAAATAAAGTCAACACGAGGATGAAGTGCAAGGTCAAAGTGGCAAAAGGTCTGTGGCTTGGCAATGGCTTGCTTTAAACTAATCATGGTAATTCTAACATATGAATAAGAGAAAAGCTGCTAAAGGGAATTCGGCCTGTTTGCATGGAGATAATCAGTGCAGATGCACTAAGTATCTGATCTCAGATCAGCACGATGGTAAATATAGGCACCGTGACTGATAACAATGAATTGTGATGCCACCTCCCTACTTCCCCTCTAAAGCCCACACAAACAGAAAGCTTCTCGATGTGGGTGAGAGCAGAACGGACATAGAAAGCACAGACTCGAGAAGCCTCATTTTCAAGAGCGAAGGCATCAAAGCCGTGGCTTATTATTTATATGTACTGATATGAATCAATATTTTACGTTTTTATTATAATCCAGTCCTAATTCAAACCGTCTATTCTACCAATCACTGAAACTACTAATAATGCCAATCTATTATTTTGGTGCTACAGTTTACTGTAAATGCCCACCCTCTTGGAGATAAGCAATGCATGACAGTTGCTCTCAACTTTAGGCTAATGAGCTCATCATCCCTACTACATATAGCCTTTCCGGATTACCCTTATTATGCTTTCATGCATCACACAAAGCAGCTCCTTTTCATCTTATTTGAAATACTTGCATAATGAGAGCCTTTCAGGATAATTAAGAATGCCAGTGTAAAGTCAGCTGCTGGAAACGGCTGCGTTTGAGAGCCTGGCTTTATTCCCGAGTAAGGCTTGCAATGTAAAGGTCGAGTGGTGCGATTACGGAAAAACCCCAGCCACTGGAGTGTGTATGCTTTGTGCCAGTCCCGGATAAATAGGGTACACACCCGGTGCGAAACCTATGCCAAATGTAATAAGCGGATAGTCTGCTGTGGCGAACGCTAATGGGAGCAGCCGAAAGAGAATCATCACTAATGAAAGCTAGCTGACTCTCTAGTGTCACTGCATAAGCCAAGTGGATGAGTGATAGTACCCAAAATTTAACACAACCTCAACAGGACACAGATTAAAATATGACATACCGTTCTCTTCTAAAGTAATAGGCATTCTATATTTTTCAGCTTATATTCAGCTTATTCTTTATTTACGTTTTAGTGCCCACAGGCCCAGCACATATCAGGTATTATTTAGGTGGTGGATCATTCTCAGCACTGCACTGACATGGAATAACTGCAGAAATAACAGCTTCTTTAATGTCACTATCTGCATTATCGGCATCTCAGCAACACACACAAGGTTACGTCTATACACAAGTTCATTTCAACACCAGTCACGTACACATATACACACACACACACACACACACACACACACACACACACACACACACACACACAATTTAAAGAAATTAATTAGCCTAACATGAATATCTTTGGAGTGTGAGAGAAAACTGTAGTACCCGGAATAAACCCACACAGACACGGGAAGGAAATGCAGACTCCACAGAGAAAGGACCCAGGCTGCTCCACCCTGGGATTGAACCCAGGACCTTTTTGCTGGGAGGCAGCAGTGTTACCCACCGAACCACCGTGTTGCCCAGAGAAAGACGTAAAACTTCAAACGTTAATATTAAATAATTAAATTCTTCATTACATCAAGGATTTTTCTGTGTTTCAGTGTCTTCACAAAGTGTTTAATAGTTATTTAGCGAGTGCTGCGTTAAATTCCTGGGTTGCCAGAATCCAACACCAGATCTATGTAATTAAGCCCAAACAAAGTGAAATATTAACAAATAATGGTCCTGGCAACTGTATTATTCCCCACTAGCGCTGTGCATGCCTGGTGCAGAACGATTAATATGACTGAAATCAGGTAACCACCTGAATGGTACCTGATCTGTCCTGGTCCTGTGGGGGTCCTGTTCATCAGAGAGCAGAGTAAATAGGATGAAGCAAGAGAAACAATTGGAGTACATTGTGTAATAATAAAGAAAGATTAAATAAAGAATAAGCTAAATAGAAATAGAAAAATGCAGCAAGCCTAAAACTCAACTCTGTATCTCTAAACCCATTATTTCAAAATTAATGTTAGTTTCTAAATGTATCATCAATCGGGCATGTGCAACAATTCCTCTCCAAGAGGTTGTCTTAAATCCCAATTTTAAAAGTCCATAAAACAGTTAATTTGAGCATTTCATGCTAAACCAATGCGCAGTATCAGATTAGCATTATCCCTAATTCAGATTATTGCACTACTGTAGAGGAATAAGTGCATTTGGGGGACATGAAGCTGCCATTAATTTTACATGATAGAAAGAACTAAGGATGATGCAACTACTTCCACAAATACTTCTTATCTGCACCATAGCGTCTGAAAAATAAAGGAATGTAGGTAACCAGAGGGAGTAACTAGATGAGATAATGTGACAGCATGTCTACTGGATTGAAGTGTCCTTATTCCAACCCCTTCCAGCCCCCTTCCTCTCTTTCTCTCACACACACACCGACACATCCATGTGTACATTTCTTAGGGTAAAGGCATCTGTCACTTTGCCCCTAGATAAGTGGATCAACCTGTGATTAACATGAACATTTGAACATGACAGAAAGAGAGAAAATGAATGGAGCCACAGTGGAGATAGGAGGGGGAATGAGTGGGAGAGCACAGGGAACAGGACATGAAGATAGCGCAGGATGAGAAGCAGAAAACCAGGCAGCAGTCAGACTGAAACGGGAATGAAGAGTGGAGAACATGACTGAGAGCTGTATCTTGGTCAGTAACACATTTGTTGGTGCTACTGTAATACAGTAATAAATATGTTACTAATGTACATGCATAATGAATTTCCTGTCTGTGAGAAGTGTGTTGCTTACTCTAATAACAGAAGGGACAGGAGGCCCTTTGAGCAACGGCAGTCTCAAACTAATTATAGACCACACTATCCAGTGGGCCACCAGCAGTAATTACATGCTGAGACTAAGACGGAGGCACAGAGAGGAAGCTATACACGCAATAAAATTCCAAATATGATGCTATTAGACAAATGGAAGCACCAAACCACACTTGTGCTGCCCACATATACAGAGTATATAGTTATTAGAGCAAATATGTGAATGCAATTCGATTTAAACATTCTGCTAGTTGAGGGTCCTTAAAGATATTTGTTTTTCTACACTTGTACTAAAAAGTGTTTACACTAAAGACTAATTTGAAGGCAAAACTGCAATGTGAGCAGGCAAGTTTATTCAATTAAATAAGACACAGGAAGAGGCATAAAAGAAAAGCAAGTTAGTAAGGAAGAGAACAGAGCTCAGAACAAGACAAACTTCACAAACAAAATGCAGGTTTCTGGGGCTTAAACTTTGGTAAGAGAGAACAAGCCAAACCTCAGCCAAACTTTTAAACCTGACTAGTTAGGTATGATGATGCCTGACAATAGGGTCTCACTTAGTCAATAGGGTTTCTCATATTTTTTCTTTATTGTTACCTCTACAGTACAGTATTCATTGGGCAAATAATCACCATTAGAAGGTTAGTGATAACAGCTAACCAAAAACCACTGCGCAGGAGAACCCCTGCCCAGTATGATACTCTCGGGCATATGCTGGGCATCCAGACAGCAGTCAGCTGTGAAGCAGTGACCCAATTTAGCCTATGGACTAAGCAATTTTATACATTATTCAATACGTTACATTATGTTTTTAACATTTTATGAAAGCTAAACAGGTGCCTTAATTGGGACTGTGGTGGCCTGGTGGTTAAGGTACTGGACTGCGGACCAGAAGGTCTAGGGTTCAAATCTCACCTCTTGGGTCCCTGAGCAAGGCCTTAAGCCACAATTGCTTGGAGTGTAAGGTTGTAAGTTACTCTTGATAAGGTGGTTGCCTCTTGCTTTTTACTCATAGTTCAATAAATTTGTAAAGAAAATCTCTACTTGACTGTATTACCATTCATTTTGGTGCTTCGGTTAAAAGTCTAAATACTGTATGAATTTATGTCTGAATTAGCCTTGGGGTGATAAACAATATCACCAAATATTGCAATACTTGAAATTCATGGTGATATTAATTTGAAAAAATATAAAATTATTTAATTTGGGTTTGATCCCGGGTGGAGCGATCTGGGTCCTTTCTGTGTTTAGTTTTCTTGTCCTGCCCATATCTGGTGGGTTTACTCCGAGTAGTTTGGTGTCCTCCCACAGTCTAAAGGCATGCATGTATAAGAAAGTATACCATAAAATTTCAAAGACTCATGATGCAAATATACAACATCTCCAGTGCATATAACCCACTCTCCACAAGAGCATGACAAGTGGATGAGCTGGCACAGAAGAAAAGCATGTCAGTTTTGCAACCTTTTTAGAGGGGTGCCTTTGCAAAATTTACAAAGTGTAAATGTGAAAGTGCAAAACAGCAATCAAATAGTGCTTTACCAACTGAGCCCAATACAGAGTAAAATGTCTGCTGCCATTCAACACAGTCAAAACATCAAGAAAGGTCCTGGCATTGAATTCACAGCACGAGCTACCAAGCCATAAGTATTTCTGCTGTGTCTGAGATGTGTGTTCACGCTGAAGTTGAAATTGCTTTAGTCTGGAAGAAATACTTGTTTCTGAAAGCTATAAAGTTCGGATGAAAACATGCAATAGTATTTGACTGTGACCCAACCTATGTTGTTTTCAAACAAAAGAAGGCTGACGGGGTGCAGATATGTTTTATTGGCACAAAGACAAGTCCAAAACCTCTGAAAAAACACAAAATCAAGATAACACAGTCTCACAGAAGCACACACAGAGCATGACTAATAACGCATACCGAATTATTATTATTAATAGTAGTAGTTGTCCCTGTTTTATGATGGCCCAACTTCCAATATTTCAACTTTACAATGGCAATCTGATTTTACACATTAAGCAAAAACCATACGTCTGAATTTTGATTTTCTAAAGCACTGAACACAATGTCAGCTGCCTTTGTAAAATGTATGGATGTCTGTGAAAATTAAAAGTGCAGGTGCATCTTCTCCACCACAAACTATAATATTACTATGACATGAACATGCTCAGGCCCAGAAAGTTTAAATGCAATGTGAGCACATTGTCAAACAAGAGTAGGAACAGAAAGATCTCAACTGGAGTGATTCAGAAATAGGCTCTCGAAAACATGAAAATAAAATGAACTTAGTCATGCCATGTTCGCACTAAATCCAAGAATGTGGTTGCAAGCAGTAAAAAAAACTCCAGTGTATGAAACCCCAATACACGAATAATGACAGCGAATGACTCAAACCCAGGTTCTAAGAGCAAACTAATCTTTTCTAAGCTCTGAAAATTTGATGCTTTCTGTATATCCCAGAGATTTGATAAAACATGGGTCATATAATACACTTAACAACAGCAAACTCCAGCAAATTCCAAGATCAATCATTATTCTTCTCACAACACCCATCATACTGGCAGCATCTCTTTCACAACTTGATCGTTATCTGTCACCAAAGTAGTCTAATCTGATTTGAGTCATTGAACTCAGTGTCTCTGTTATGCTGCATGTGAAGCCTCAAATAAAAGATTAAAAGCAGGTCACAATCAGCAGCACAGATTTAACCAGATTTGTATTCCTAAACTTAAATAAGATTCCTGCACTTCTCTGATTGTTCAGGCGCTCATGTATACAGCGTACTATGATCATACTACAGGGTGGCATGCTGACTTGGTGGGCAAGACTGCTGCCTAACTGCAAGAAGGTCCTGGGTTCACACCCAGGCTGCAGCAGCCTACGTCCTATATATGGAGTCGGCATGTCCTCGGCAACCCAAACGCAATTTCCACAAAAATGCTGCCACTTTGCCACACTTTAGGGAAACTCTAAAATGCAGTTTAGTAGTATATGCTTGAGGAAATAAATAATTATTTTATTTCATTTTATTATTTTATTTAATTACTGAAAACTGAAGAATACACCATATATTTCTCAGTGCGTTTACATGCACTTAATGATCCGATCAGGGATTTCGGATTGTTGACGTTATCTAATTATTCATGTGGCCATGTATACAGCATACTCACTTTCTTATTAGCTGGATCCTGTACAGGGTCGTGTGAAAGCCGGTGCCTAGTCTGCGGCATAGGGTGCAAGGCAGGAACTTAGATAGGGTGCCAATCATATCGCCCAATCGTAGGGCGCACACATTTATACACTAAGGGTCAATTTACAGACACCACTTAACCTAACACACTTCTGGACTGTGGAAGGAAAACAGAGTGCCCTGAGAAAACCCACGTGGATACGGGCAGAACCCACACCACCCCATCTGGGGGATTGAACATATTACTGAGCCACCGTGCCACTTGTTTACAGCATACTCTGATCTACAAATCAGATATCTGACAAAGGAAATGTGACATGATCTGATTTTCTACAGTTACTGATTATTAAATACTTGTTAATCCAAGGCCCTCTCCAGAGACGCCTCTATATAAAGATGCCACACCCCAACAGATGTCACTGTGGCACAGTTCAGGACAGGATACACAACATTGTATATTTTATAATATTTTTTTTCCATTGCTGTGTGATTATTAATTAAGACAACTGTATCACTGTCCAGTCATTCTACATGTTCTCCTGAATCTATTTAAAAACATAAATAGTGAGCATGACAGCCAGGCCTGTCAGCCTCCTTCAAACCAAGGGAGCAATTGGTAATCCGATGTGCATGATGAATGTGCTTTCACTAATGAACCATGGAGCTCCATCAGGTCAGCCAATCAAAAACTGCTAGAATGACAAAGGCCTAGACATTTACCGTATTGCCATTGCTACGCAGTACGTTGTGTGTCTTTGTAGTTAAGCCGAATAAAAATCAATTGAAAATGAATTCATTCATGCACTGGTATAGTTCGACAGAAATGTTATTGACAAGTGTGCCAACATAAAAGACTTTTCTTTTTAAGCAGTGATTATGTCTGGTGAGTCTGATTAAAACATGCCAAGTCATTTGGGCTGGAAGATAAGACACAAAAGACAATGGATTTTCATACTTTGGAAAGTGGCTATGTGTGTTATTGAGTGTGTATCAGTGGTGTCTTCTATTTGATAAACCAAACTGGAGGTACGAACCGTTTAACAAACATCTGCTCAACGTCCACTCACTTTAATAACAGAGGTCTTAAAAATTACAATAAATTACGAAATAAACAAAAAATACAAAACTAAACTATGGGACCATGAACAACAAATCAACTTTCTGGATCCACGAGCAGAGGCAGGAGTTTAAGAGCAGATATCCATCTTTCAAGTGTGTAAACAACAAAAATAGCTACCTTACCAGGCGTGTGCTCTCTTGCTTGTTAGCTAACGAGTTAGAAACTCTACTCGGTTGACGTGCTTAGAGACTTTTTTTTGTGTGTTTGCATTTATATGTTTCTGTCCAATTGTAAGTAGTACTCTTTCGTTTGAACCCCCCACACACAAGCACACACCTTTATATTCTCTTTAACTTTATGATCTGGTTCACAGTGACTCGTTGAAATTCTGTTTAATCTGGCTGATCTTCCGTCACGCACGTAATATTGTCTATCAATATTATATTGTGGCTTCCATCAAACAAAAGTATCAGGTCCGTCATTCCATGCTCTTACAAGTTACAGCTTTCCAATAGACAGGGTGGTCACGTTACATAACTGTATTCTTATAATTACTGTACATGTTCATCCATTACAAATCTGCACAGTTTAGGCTAATAATTTGACGCACCTTTACATTTATGTAATTTAGCAGACGCCCTTATGCAGGACTTACAATTCATACAGTCTTACAATCCAAGAAATTATGGGTTAAGGGTCTTGCTCAGGGACCCAACTGTGGCAGAGGTGGGATGTGGTCCACAGTTCAGTACCTTAACCACTAAGTCACCACAGTTCGCACTTATGTATCCTGCTTGCACGCAGTTTTCTTGTGAAAATGCTCTTTTTAAAATTACATTAGCATCTGTATGGCCTGTTCCACATAACATAATCCAGATCTTCAAACTTGAGACTGTACTGTCTAAAAAATAACTTGGCCTGCAAACCATTTCAGGTCGATTGCCTGTTTCAGAAAACGGGTTCTAGAAAGAATACAAATTTACAATACATTATTGTAAATCCCTTTGAATAAAGGCTTCTAAGAAGTAACATCAATGTGAATATGAGGGCAGTTGACTTTGGGGCATGTTATGGGGGTGTAGTGGGATGGGTAGAGGGGTAAATAGACTTTTGGCTGCTGCACACCACTGAACTGCAGAGCTCAACAATCGTATCATGCATTATAACTGGTGATAAGGTGATGCTGTTTAGCATGATGGTATATGAACTATGTGAGATCACATTTTTAATAAGGCCACTTTTTCGTCGGTCTCCACTTCCTCCTGTGCCGAGTAACGCCAATTCATTAATGAAATCATTGTTGAAAAGATGATGTGCGTTTATGTTAGGACTCCGCTCGTTTGGCTCTAGTTTCACCACAGACTCTGATGCTGCACATACCGAGACCGTACCGGACTTTCTTTGACAGAGACGCCACTGAGCCGCCGCGCAAATAAGTACAGTAACACAAACGCTTGTGTACTTACAGTAGGTTTTCCTGGTCAGTTCCTCCACCACCTCGGGTTTGAGTTTGCTGTTGGATTTGCCCATTTCTCGCTCACTAATGCACCTCCACACCCCCGTTCACATCAGCGGTACCGGGACACGGGGGGCTGCGCAAGAAAAAACAACAAACAAACAACCTGAGAGTAAACGGAGCAAATGAAACCCCTGGTTTTCAGGAGTCACTGCGCTGCTGACGGAGAACACAGAAGAGAGGTTTAAATAAAACGTTTAAAAGTCGGTCTTCCTTTAAGGTTCCTCACAAACAGCTCAGAGACAGTGGGAACTCGAGCTTACAATGGTCGCTCCTGTCCTGCTACTTTACTGCCGCTCACGGAATGCGTGTGTGTGTGTGTGTGTGTGTGTGTGCGTGTGTTGATGCCGTTGTCATGACAACTGTGGCTCCACCCTCTTCTTATGCTAAGGCGTTTATGACGCTGAAATTATAATAACAATTCTCAATATCAATCAAAATAATTATTATAATTTTTTTATTTATACTTTTTCTATTTGTCACAGTCAGTGTGTAAAAACAATAGCAATTATGGTAAAAACAATAATACACATAAAAATGATAATAATAATAATAATAATAAATGATTATTATTAATTTTAATAAATAGCAAAGTATTATACGAATTAATTAAGTATTATTATTATTATTATTATTATTATTATTATTACCAAGCATTAATATAATATTTTTTTTTATCAGGATCAGTTATTTACTATTATTATTATTATTATTATTATTATTATTATTATTATTATATTTATAATATATTAAAATTATTGTACTATTATTTACCAATTTAAATTATTCTTAAATAATGATTTATTTAAAATCCTAAATCTTAATATTAATATTTTTATATATAATATCTTATTATTATTATCACACATATTTTTAATTAGAATGAGTCTTTTACTATTTTGTTGTGTATTATCATTCTTATACCTTTCATACATAACATGCCAAATATATTAACATAACATTTACATTATTTAGCTCTTATCCAAAGTGACTTGACTGGTCTGCCATGGTCTGATCTGATCTGATGCAATGTTGGATATTAAAAACCAATGCATGGCACTCATGACAAAAACAGAACAGAACATCTGATGAATAGACTTGCAGCATTGTGGCTTAAGTCACTGTGCAAGACTGTATGCCTCATTTCATGCACTGGTTTGCAGTGGGCGTGGCTGAATTGAGGTTAAATAAAAGACTTGTGCTGGGATATTACCAGCAAGATCTATATCTATATGATACATCAGAACAGGTACTTTTGTTCCATTTTGTTCCATTTTTGAATGTGCTCTATGCTCTCTTTATCCTTTTCCCATAGTCTGACAAGCTTTACTAAATAATCATAATTAGTGCCTATATTTAAAAACGGATGTGAATGCCCTAATTGTCTTATGCATGCCTTATAAATAACTAGAGTCAGTCAGATAATTCCTCAAGGACTTCAAAACACATTATACATATACATACAATATACATGCCTAAGTATGTTGCTAATGATGTCATGGTAAACTGTCTCCAGCTATGCCAGGCCACATGACCCTTGAGTGAAGCATAATGAAAATGTGCAGTAATTAAAGAGGTCAAGGAGAGATAACGAGAACAAGGTAGTCGAAAAAATAGGCAGAAAGACATAAAAAGTGTGCCAGAGTACTGAGTCAGCGGTATGTCGCCCTACAAACATCTACCAGCCTGCCAGCAGTATCACCTGCAGTGTCACTATCCTCCCTACCCTCAGAGAACGCACCATATTGACTTGGCAGACGATGCCAACTATAGATTAAAACAGCTCCCACAGCCCTTTAAAAAACAGGCTACATCTGCTGTTATGGTCCATTTTCTCTTTAAGATAACCTATTTTCTCGCAGTTCGTCTTTCTCAATCAGCAGCAAGCAGCAAGCATGCCGGGTAAAACTTCTTCAAACAGGTGACAGCATTCAGCTAAAGTGCCATTTGCTCTCACTCACTGTTGGTGGTGAAAACACACACCAAGACATAATATTTTATGTTTTCGTCTACTAGAGCAGCCTGAGAGCAGAGGGTGTGATGAGTGTTTATGTGCCAAGACCATCTGCGTGTGAATAATGAAATAAGGCCAAAACAAACCGTAGTGCTGAAAAGCAGTAGTGACAGTGGCCTAATGGAGCTTCCCTACACAGCAGACCAGCTCAGAGGAGGTCAATTCAATGAAGGCAGTTTGGTTTTGACAAGATAACTAGAAAAAATGTGAACACAGACACAGGATGTTTGTTCACTCAATTAAGTATTTCACACTGAATATAGACAGAACAAGCAAAGGCGTGCTGTGTCTTGCAACTGCCTCCTTTAATGAAAGTGATCAGGCCTATGCTGCATAAATATCATTATGATTTTACTACACTTGTTAACAACAATAAATGGATTAAATAAAGCATCAAGGAGGAGTTTTGGGCATCAAAGGAAACTGTATATGAATAAATGTAATGATGATACAGTGTCCCCTTGCCCCCCTTGTTGTATCTACTCAATGTGTAGGATATGATGTGCTGTAAGCTTGGTACAGACGAAGCATGTGTAATACGAGAGAGAACATTCTATTACTTCAGCGTGTTACTTGATTATTCAACAGTTAAAAGCACAATAGAGTATTTACTCAGTGGATGAATACTCACCAAAAACAAGAAGTAACACTAGAGCATCGTCCGCCTGAGTCGCTACTTGGCGGCATGACAAGTTTTTATCTGCGGTTTTGTGTTTGCTGCTTGTGAAAGTTTCATTATAGACTGAATTTATTCAAGCCCTACGATGTTACTCAAACGTTCTGCAAGTTCTACAGCTAAAATAGCATATAAATACTTATATAAATATAGCGTCCCTACTTCACAGATTTTCGTTTATCGTGGGTGGTCCTGGAATGTAACCCCCTCACCATAAACGAGGGAACACTGTATATGTAATCGATTACAATATGAGTAAAAAGATATGTTTATTGACAAAGACTGATTTAAAATTGTTATAATAAGTATCTATAGTATGCTCTTATATAGGCTCTTTAGTTACCCTGTTGTGCCACTTCTAGTCTGAATACAATTGAACCCACAGTTGAGCATTGGAGACAGATGTCACAGCAGGACGTAACTGATCACTCTCTGATCACTCTGATCACTCCCCCACCGTGTGCAAACTTCACACAGGGAAGTCCTGTGTGAGGATGAGCTAGGATATTTAGTTCATAGTAGTAGGAAGGCTAACGTAATCAATAATACTAGGTATACAGTATCAGGTCTGCTTCATAACATAGACCTATAATGCTCACAAAAATTAGGGGATATTTCAAAACGATATAAAAATGAAATATCCCCTCACTTTTTGTAAGCAGTCTGTGTGTATTGTGATTGAGCCTGGCCATCCAAAATGACGGATTCTTGGCATTGTTCATTTACTTAGCTATTCTGGAGGTTCAGATCAGCATTATGTAATACATGCTGTTTTACTGCATCTTATAGAATACATGTGAATTTCAATGAACTATTCCTTTAAGTCTGTGCTAGTCTGGTACTTACTTGATGAGCCATCCTGAATATCTCAGAGCAGAGCCATCAATCTCTGTCTCTGCACTCCCCAAAATGATCTACTCCCTAAAAAAAGGCAAGATCATATCCTTGAAAAACACGCTTCCATCTCGGGCGCTGAGAAAAACCAGTGACTATGGAAAGAAGGAATCATATTAGTTAAAGGCCTGGTCAGGTTAGGCCATCACTGGCAGGAGTTGAGCTTGTCCAGGACCAGAACGTCTGCCCTTGGAAAAAGGCCAATGATTAATGTTATACGTCTGCAGCTGTTTCTAAAGATATTACAGAATGAAGGATTGTATGAAGGGTAAATGCTGTCAAACACTAATCTTGTATTGTAAAATAAATCTATTATCACCCTTACCTTAATTTCACCTTCAGACACACCATTAGACAGGAACATGCTTTGGCAAGCCTGTTTGCTTTTAAGTGTCATTAGCTTTAAGTGTGCACACATGCAACAGTGGAACCAGGAAGTTGGTTCAATTTGTGATTTTTTTAGTCAAATTTAAACGGGCACTCAAACTTTAAACAAAACACATTAAGCAGTATAGCTCTGAATATATTTAATATAAATCACGTAAAGTTTCAGTTTAATGTTTTAATTCAACAAGGCACAGTTGCAATAAAGGCAAGCTGAGCCACAAGCCCCGCCCCCTTAGCAAGAAAGCAAAATGGCCGTAGAGTTAAAATAATGTAAGTTCTCTAAATTTAGTGGTGTAGTGCTTACCCCAAAAATAACATTATACTGCAAATATTATTTGAACTAAAGTCACAAATATCGAACAGCAGATTTAGAACTAGCATAACGTTCTATTGCAGAACCTTTCAAAAATCATGCGTGATCTTAAACTGACAGGTTTGCATGGTTGCCAGGTTCTAAAGAGTCGTCTTTATTTTATTTCCTTTTTCTATTGACTATTATTTATTTTTTTATAGAGGGATCGGGCACCCGGAACGGCGTGAAAACCCCTGACGGATTGGAACACTTTGTGGAGACTGTGAAACGCGGTAAATAGGCGGGAAAATAATTTGACTATTTAATATTAAATGTTTTAAATGTATGTCACATATTTCTGAGAGATTATTGGCTGCTTGCAAAGTAAAAATCCAATTACTTCCCATGTAATGATATGATAAAGTGACTTGTAAGGAATACTGACAGTGCCATATAATCACTCCTAAACTCCAATATCATTGAATAAATACTGTATTATTTCACAAAATTCACTTAGAAAATCAAGAACAACATTACAGTACATTATATAATACACTCATTGACCAAATAATAATGCACCCAGATACAAATTGTCGGATTGTTGCAAAACGAGACATTGCAGTTCTGTTTCAGGCAGATAACCAAGATATTACAGGTCTGAATAGATGCTGGGTCTTGCCACAAGGGCATGAAAGTGCTTCCTCCATTGCTCTATAAAAAGATCTCTCAGATGCTCTTTAACCTTTACATTGGGTGTCATTAATATCGTGCACGACCTTAACCCGACAGGTTTGCCTGGTTCGCTTGTTGTAAAGACTCATCTTTATTTTATTTCCTTTTTTTATTGACTACATGTTTCTTTGAGGGATCTGGCAACCCAGAATGGAGTGACAACCCCCGATGGAATGAAACGCGTTAAATAGGCCAGAAAACAAATAATTTGACTATTTAATATTAATGTTTTAAATGTATGCCACATATTTCTGTGAGATTATTGGCTGCTTGCAAAGTGGAAATCTGATTACTTCCCGAGCCATGTAAACCCAGAGCTTTCCCATTATCTGGTTACTGACAAAATCATATTTTCTTCTGTTCTGTATAAGCCTAATATTTTCTAGGTCTTAATCCTGTTCTGGGTCCTGGGAAAGCTGTCGACACAGTTTCTAGGGACACTTCTTAGGTCTATTTGCAATCAATGTTTAAATACAGTATGCAAAACCCCCAACGTTCTACTGTAGAAGAAAAGATAAAATAGATTGCACCTGGATCAAATTAGTGAGACAAAATAAGCCAGAAGCAAACTGTTTGGTCCACCTGTGCCTGAACAGAGTGCATTCTGGGTTAAGGTCCAGACCCTGCCCAGGATAAGTGCACATTAAATGTTATTCATTGATTTACTTTTGAACTAAATGTCTAAATAAACATGATCTAGAGACATACCTGCTCAGCCATTTTCTTTACTAAGAAAACCAGGCAATGGTCTACACACTGTACGTGTCGCTTTGAAAAACATTGCCGAAGCCTCCATCTGTCCCCCACACGGACGACGAGAGGAGAGCAAAGTTTTGGCTGGCGGGGATTGAGATTAGCACTCATCACACACTTCTTGGCTCAGGCTCTTCAGGCTGTTTAGTTGCTCGTTGACATTTTGGCCACTTTAGAATCTCGGAAAGGGCACGCCAGACGTGAGAATGATTAATGAGTTAGCCCACTGAAGCTTTCACTTGATTCGCTTTGTCAAATGTAAAAACTTATATCAGCAGATGGCTGGTGTTTCACAGGGGGGTCTTAAGATTGTAAAGCAACTGCTCAGCTATGAAAACACACATACACACACACACACACACATACACACACATACACACACATACACACAGAGTTTGGTCTTTTTTGTAAGCGAAGGAGAATTACTGTACCACTTCACAACTCAGATTGGTGCTCCTTGTTTATTTCACCACCCTATAACAGTACTTAAGCTGATGGAGCAGCGCTAGCAGGGTAGAAATATGATAAAGTGACTTGTAAGGAATACTGACAGTGCCATATAGAGTCACTCCTAAACTCCAAATATCATTGAATAAATACTGTATTATTTTACGAAATTCACTTAGAAATTCAAGAACAACATTACAGTACATTATATAATACAGTCATTAACTAAATAATAATGCACCCAGATACAAATTGTCAGATTGCTGCAAAACGCTGCATTGCAGTTCTGTTTCAGGCAAATAAGCAAGATATTACAGGGCTGATTAGATGCTGGGTCTTGCCACAAGGGCATGAAAGTGCTTCCTCCATTGCTCTATAAAAAGGCGGACATTTCGATGAACTGCTACCTGGATCATTTCCAGGTGCTTAAGAGAAGGGGATTTGTTGTCACAGCACTTCCTACCATTAAAAGCCAGCCACTGTCACCTTTGTTTGCAGTGGTGTTGTGAACGAGTAACCTCGACTGCTTTGGACTAGTAGCGATAAATCCAGGTTCTGTTTGGGATCCGACCAGTAGAGTTATGGAGGACTCGTGATGAGCTTTTCTTTCCTGCCTTCGCTGTGGAGTGACACACTGTCCCACTGCTGGTTTAATGATCTGAAGAACCATCACATATGACAGTTGTTCACACCTAGTAGTGATATAAAGATCACTAACGGGTCAGCCATACGTGCAAGATTTCCTGTGCATGTGTGTACCTTCTCATGGTAGGGCTTCCAGCTGCCAGTTCAGCAGGATAATGCTGGCCTACACACAGCAAAGGTTTCCCAAGAATGACTTACATTGCCAGATTGCAACATTTCCTTGGCCTGTCTGGCTGCCAGATCCATCGCCATTCAACCTATGAGTGTGCAGGATCTACAGGCCCAGCTGCAAAACCTGTGATGGGCAAATGTGTTATAGTTTGCATGTCTAGTAGTCAATAATTTCTTACCAGGAGATACACTGCCCAAAACTACTCACTGAGATCCTTTTATAGATCAGCAGGGGAAGCACATAAAAACAACAACACCTGTAAACATTTACATATCTTCCTGAGAATAACAGGAAACTTTGAAATGAACATAAGCTGACCTTTGGGCAAACTTTAGCTGCACTTGGACTGTAGCAAGTTTTTTTAAACAACAACCATTTTTTTTACCAGATGGCCTTTTAAATTGTGGCTTTGTTTTACACATTAATTAGTGTTATGATGAAGCAGCCAAATCTAGTCTATTAAGAATTAATATTTAAAATCATAAGAATAATGTGCTCGGAATTCCTCAAATCATAACAAAAAAGGCAGCTAAAGCTCACATTTCATGTGTGCAAAACAAAAGCAGTGTGAATCAGCCGAATGTAAACCATTGCACAGTTTAATACTGGAAACTTCACATCACGTCGTTTAACACGCCAACAGAGCTCTGAAAATAAGCAATGAAAATAAGTCCTTCTATACATGATACAAAAACGGTCTTCAGAAGCAATAAGAATAAACAAAGAAAAAGATGATTTTTCTTGAGTTTTCTTGAGAGTTCTGAAAATGTATTAAAAATAAAAAACTAAGAAATCACATTTACGTAAGTATTCACAGCCTTCGCCATG
>JAVSBV010079883.1:0-10011 GCA_033117975.1 Parotocinclus spilosoma | reverse complement strand
GAAAAGTGCTGAAAAATAAAGATTTATTTTTATTTTTTTCCTCCCTCCTCAGTAGATTCTTAAGTAGGAACATCCGAAGAACAAGACATTAAAAAAGTCTGGCCTGACTACCAACAGCTTTTCCAACATTCCGGCATAATTTATCTTCTTAAGTAGGTTTTATAATTCTCTCCTTTGTTTCTACTCTCATCTCACTTGTTGGTGCCGTGATTCAGGTAAATCCACTTTGTGTAGCAGCTCTCCAAGGTGTGAGCACTTTTCTTTTTTTTAACTGATGACTGAATAGCCATCACATTTTCCTCAGATTTTAGTGATTCCATATTTTTTCCCTCTACCTGAACCAAAAAAACCCCCCACAATTCTGACTGTATTTATTTAAAACGATATTTCTTTCTTTTTTTTTTTTTATTGCTTTCTTAATGCCAAAAGGTTGAAATTTCGAAATAAAACAAAAAAAAGTTCTGCGGCATGTCTCCGCGATTAACATTTTTCTGCAAAATTATACGATGAAAAGATCTTCCTCCAAGAGTGGTGATTCCACCATTTCCATCAAGCAAAGTTCCTCAAAGAAAGAGCAGGATGGTTTGACATACTTCAGTACTAACTTTATCTGATTTGGTTTTATAAATAAGTTATTGCAATTAGTAGTAAATGCAGGGACGTCCCTGGTAAAGACGTCGTCTTGAAGGCTGTTTATGTTGCTCTGTGTACTTTCCTGCAATAATGCTGCGTCACAGTCCATCCTACATGCCTCAGAGCCCAAAGAAGTGGGCGGAGCTTGTGGGCGTGGTTAACACTAGGCTTGTTTTTTTACAGTAAAGTTTTAAGTGGTGTTTGTGAATGTAACTCTGTTTGATAAAGTAATCCCTTACCCATGTGCTCCTATCAGATATGGATGAATGACGGTTCTGAGGGAAGGGAGAGAGATCATCCCTATTTAGTGTGTGTGTGTGTGTGTGTGTGTGTGTGTGTGTGTGGGTTGTGTATTTTACTCAGAATTGAAGATCTTGGTGTAATTCCTTTCTAGTTTCCATTGGAAAATCCATCACCAGACACAATGGGCGGACGGGTTTTACTGGTACTTATGTACCTGATAGGTAAGCTCATCTAAAAGACTTTTTCTTTCCTTAATCATTTTGAGGACTGACTTTTTATTTAAGTTTTAGCGGCATCAAATGTGATTTTCTCGATAAATACTTCTACGTCACGAAAAACTGGATATCTTAATCTTATTAAAAATAAATATCTTTTGTATGATCTTAAAGCTCTGTAATATTACTGAATAATTTTATCAGGCAAAATGACATCACTTTATTCACTTTATTTACACACGATGTGTGTTTACGTTTGCGATTTAACAGTTATCTTAATTTCAACTGCAAATACTGCGAAGCCGGCCACAACTATTGCTACAACAACAACTTCTACAACACCTGACACGACCACAACTGCAACGACCACAACTACAACGCCTACGACGACCACTACTACAACTCCTACAACGACCACTACTACAACACCTACGACAACCACTACTACAACACCTACGACGACCACTACTACAACGCCTACGACGACCACTACTACAACGCCTACGACGACCACTACTACAACTCCTACAACGACCACTACTACAACGCCTACGACGACCACTACTACAACGCCTACGACGACCACAACTACAGAACCGACAACAACCACCACTGCAACAACTACTACAACTACAACCGCTCCAGTTGCAGCATCATTCAGTTTGGTCTTTAGTCTAACAGAAACATTTACTGCAGCTCTGGCAGATACCAGCTCCACTGAGTTTGCACAAAAAGCTACAGATATTCGTAATCAGGTATTTTTCCACAAGTAAATCTTGTTTTATTTATTTTTTTAAACCAGACCAACTGCCTGAAAAAGCCAACAATTAAAAAATGGTCATTTTGTTTTAGGGCTGTGTAAAAACAGATTAACACATTAACATGAATGTTTCATATTTGTTTTTTACCAATTGATTTCACTCATTACATTAGTTGCCACTTTATAATGAACCATACTTTTTCCTTGATTTTGTGTTTTTTTTTTTAGCTTGAACCAACATACCAAATTGCATACACCAACTTCATCAGCATGGTAATTAACAGCTTCAGGTGAGAAAAAAAGTTGTTTTCACTTGAACCAGATTTTTTTTAGGAGTCTGAATTCTAACCTGCATCTTTATGTTTATTTCAGCAATGGTTCCATTGTGGTGAATTCCAGCCTTCAGTTTAGTTCTAGTAGTACCATCCCTAGTACCGCACAACTACAAAACACCCTCGCTAGTGCACCAAGTTCTAATATCAATACATCTTCAGTCACCATCACCAAAACTTGTGAGTAAAAACCTGCTTAATACACTGCTCACGAAAACGAGGGGACATTTCAAAATCAATAAGAAGCGACTAAAGATCATCAGGAAAGCAAATTAAATGTTGAAAGTTATGGTAATGATGGTAATTGAGGAGCAAGTGATGAATTCATGGGGTAATTTTAACAGAAGCTTGTCCAGCAAACTGGACCAGAGTGCAACCATATTGACTGTTCAGCTGGGACTGACAGTGATGGGACATGGACAGGATCAGATTATCCAGCAGTTCTGGTTGGATTCTCTTCATTATTTGTTTAGAAATTTCTCCTAATTTGGTGAGCAGTGGTTATTTCATTTAAGGTATCTGTATATTGGGTAGAAATTAACATCTTACGCTTATTTAATAATTCAGTAGATACAACCGCAACTACTACAACCACAACAACTGCTGAACCTACAACAACCACAACCACTGCAGAACCTCCACAAACAATCGAGACTACTGCTGAACCTACAACTGCTCCAGCTGCAGCATCATTCAGTTTGGTCTTTAGTCTGAAGGAAACTTTTACTGAAGCTCTGGCAAATACCAGCTCCCCTGAGTTTGCAGCAAAAGCTACAGCTGTTCGAAATGAGGTACGGTTTTGAAGTCACCTTATTGTTTCTTTTTATAAACCACAGTGAAAACCTGTAAAAACAGATCAATGTGGATATTAATAATTGTTATACCACAGTTATTCATTCACTCATAAAATATGCAATTTACATCGCTTTAAACTTTTTTAAATGTATTTTTTCAGCTTGAACCAACATACAAACAAACTTACAGCAACTTCATCAGCATGGAAATAAACGGCTTTAGGTGAGAAATTACAAATGTTGTTTAAAATACTTTGGAGTTTCTTTTTATAAATCTGAATTATAACCTGAATCTTTATGTTTATTGTAGCAATGGTTCCATTGTGGTGAATTCCAGCCTTCAATTTGGTTCTAATGGAACCGTCCCTGATACCACTGCAGTACAAGACACCCTCGTTAGTGCAGCAGGTTCTAATATTGATACAACGTCAATCACCGTCACCAAGACTGGTCAGTAAAAACCTGCAGGAGATTTTATTTAATATTTCTGTAAATCAAATAGAAATAAACATCTAACACTTTCATTTAATCATTCAGTAGATACAACTACAACTACAACCGCACCTGATACAACAACAACAACAACAATAATAATAATAATAATAATAATAATAATAATAATAATAATAAAAATAATAATAATAATTATTATTATTACTATTATTATTCATTATTATAGCCATATTATTATTATTATTATTTATATTATTATTATTATTATTTGTAATATTTTAAATAATTAATTTATTATGTTTGTAATATAATGTAACTACATTTTAAGTAATTTGTGCTTATACCATTTTAAAATGTTTATTTACAAATATTGGCTCAAATAATTTTTTTTTTTTTATAGAAAAGTTTAAAGTAAAAAGATGTAAAATGGCCTAAGGGTTCATAAATATGAATTAAATATTGAAGTAAATATAAATCTTTAAATATTATTGTGAATAAGTTTTGTTTAAGTGTATTTACTAAATGTATATTATAATATGTAATATGTATGTTCTGTAATATGGAGTTAAAACTCCCAAAGCAATATTTCTGCAGATGTTCTGAGTGACGTCTCTTGCTCTTGATCTAAAGTTCAAAAGTGCTAAACATAAATCGATATTTCGGTCAATTAACACGGAGCCTGACATTTAGCAGAAAGGACACGGCGGCTTGGATCTCACACTGCATCAGCTCCGGTTTGTTTAATTCTCCAGCTGCGTGGAGTTTTCGGGGTCGAGTCTCTGTCTGCTGCTCTCTCCTGAGTCAGCAAGGCGCATTAATAAAGCGCTCAGATCGACGAGATCATACCTCTCAGCTGCTTAAACGCCAATGCAAAATGGATGGGTCGCTAATAAAAGGTGTTCTTTTATACTAAAGCAGAACATGCTGAAGTATTTGGAGGGCTGATTAAGTACAATTCTCTGTACACAAGGCTAGGCAAGAAATCTTTATTCCAAAAAAGTCTTTAGTGATTTATACAGTGCAGAAAAGCTGTATAACCTGCTACTAACATCTGAGAGGCAACACATGATGTCCAGCACTTATCACTGATCTATTAGTGTCCCTCTTATCACTACTAGGGTTTTTAGGCAGAGAAACACAGGGTGTGTAGTGAAGACGCCTCATGTGTTTGGATGATAGATAATGAAACCATGTACTGCATTACGGGCTCCGAATATTAAAACCTGATAGTGATCCTGGGGATTTAGCGAGTCCTGCGAGATCTCCGGGATGCCCTATCGTAACATACAAAACATATTCTTAATCAAGCAATAACAGCATCCGGATCTCAGGTTGATGTATCTAATGCCACTTACTTCAAAGTGATTTTTCAAATTGAACACCAAAGTCTTAAATGCAAGAAGCTTTTTTACTTTTGGAACTGAGTTTACACTGTGAATTTCTTAGGGATTTCATGATGTTATTTCTCTGCCTTTTTTAATTTCCAAGCCTTTTGGGTTCCTGGACCCTGATCACAAGTTCACCCCTTACTCATATTTCATTATTTATCTCTGGTACTTTCCGAGATGATGGCCTGCTGGGGGCAACATCAGAGAACCTCAGAACAGCACTGTGAATTGGTTCTAAAAGTACGTCCCAAATGAACTCAAAATCTTAAACACAGTTTATGTCAGATTTTGTTTCCATGCGGGGACATCTGGTGAAGGACGTTATTTTAAACAGGATCTGCAAGTTAATCACAAAAATATAATTAGATATAATCAAATATTAGGTTGTTGCTATGTTATTTTTCTGTGGTCGCTAGGTTTCTTGCTAGGCTGTTGTTATTTGGTTGACTGACAGGTTGTTGCTACATGGTTGCTATGTGGTTGCTAGGTTATTGCTACATAGGTCTGATGTAGTTTCTATGTGGCTACTAGGCTGTTGCTATGTGATTGCTAGATTGTTGCTACATACTTCTGTTGTAGTTGCTACATGGTTACTAGGCAGCTGCTCTGAGGATATTATGTAGTTGCTATGTGTCTACTGGACTGTTGCTATGTGCTTGCTACGTCATTGCAAAGTGGTTGCTTGGTTGTTGCTACATAGTTACACACATGTAGTTAATACGTGGTTACTAGGCTGTTGCTATGTGGTTGCTAAGTAGTGGTGAGGCTGCTGCTATGTGGATGCTATGTGGTTGCTAGCTATTGCTTTGTAGTTTTGATGTAGTTACTATGTGCTTACTAGGCTGTTGCTGTGTGGTTGCTAGACTGTTACTATGTGATCACTGTATGGTTGCAAGGCTACATTTACATTTATGTCATTTAGCAGACGTCCTTATACAGAGCGACTTACAATCCAAGCAATTGTGGGTTAAGGGCCTTGTTCAGAGACCCAACTGTGACAGAGGTGGGATTTAAACTCTGGACCTTCTGGTCCACAGTCCAGTACCTTAAGCACTAGGCTACCACAGTCCCATGTGCTATGTGGTTATGAAGTGGTTGCTGTGTTAGAACATCTCAGGCAACATCTCAGGTTTTGACAGTGAATAGTACGTCCTGTCCTGTGCTGTGACAAAAATTCTAATAAACCTAAAGTCTAAAACAGTTTATCTCAGTATTTATTCCCATGTTGGGAGGGTAGCTGGAGAATGACGTTATTTTAAACAGGATCTCTGCAAGTTCTGCAAAATAATAACACAACTTTGTAGTAAGGATTTAAAGTAAGCTGTGTATTAAAGAACATGTAGATCTATTATGAGCATAACAGCCGTTTGTATTTATTAAGACGCTCCGTGTCAGTCATGTGACAAAAGCCATTGTGTGTGATCATCATTAATAAGTCAGTAAATTATCCATAATCAGACTGGCTGCTGTTTGTTATACTGTTTTATTTCCTTATATTCATATATTAATTTCAGCTCCCTGTCTCTCCTGTATGTTAGTATAATAACGACGCTCTGACGGGAACAGTGTGTATTTTTATTTTTCTCACTCTCTGCATTGTTCTGATTCTCTCTGACGGTCTTATTTTCACTGCTTTGTGTTCTGAGCGTCGCTTTTCTCTCAGCTGTCAGGCGGCTGAGTGGAATGACATGCAGTGGGCTTTAAGGAGCAAAAATAAGGGGGATTAGAGGCAGAAGGTGATTGATGGCATGATTACCGACGCCATGCCCCATGGAGGGGGGAGGGGGATAGAAAGGAAAAGAAAATATTAATTTCAATTCTAAATGCTATGCTGTTTTATAATACTGAATTTGGCCAAAGCGATCAGTTGAGAATTAAAATAGTAATGTTAAGGAGGACATAGGAAACTGTGAAAATAAAAATAATATAAACATATAAATGATCTCTAAGAGCTCCAGAAATCTAAAAAGTACAAACAAAATTGAAAAAGCTGAAAAAATTATAAATAATAAAGATTATATAGAGATATTGACAGTTGGTAGTGATTACTAAGCTGTTGCTATGTGGTTGCTAGGCTGTTGCTATATGGTTGCTGAGCCAGACAGATGGTGCCCAAATGGAAGAAAACTCAAGTGTGTAAAAATCTAGAAGCTAGAGTGGTTGATGAGTGATTGCTAGGCTGTTGCTTTGTGGTTACTAAGAGGTTGCTGGGCTAAAAACAATTTGGATATGATCATTTCCATTCATTCATTTCCCATAAATAACGATATACATTACGCACTTTTCTATTTCCTCGCCACTCATTAATTTTATTTTTGAGAAATCTGTGCTGTGTGTGTTAGGAGACTCACCGCGGCTCCTCGTACGTCCCGCCGTCGTCCCGGTTTAACGTTACGGAGCAGTCGCTGAAGCGGGATTATATTCCTTATTGTAATTGACGACGTGATTAGGATCACCTGGAGCTCTTGTTATTTATACACGAGTTCCAGCGCGCCTCAGTGCCACGTCGTCACGTATTGTTCACGCTCACGTTCGCACCGACGCTTCGTAAAGTTCGCTCGAATCCGCCATTACGGCTAGACGGTGACATCCTGGGGCATTTATCGCCGACGGATGGGTAAGGGGGGAACCCCTGAGGTTATTTAGTTCTGAGGGAATAATTATCAGGGTTTTCCCGAGGCTTAGCCTCCGTTCGCTTATTCCCCGAGGTTCATTCCGCTCAGCTGTGTCTACCAATTTGGGACGCAACCGAAGCGGCTCTTACTCGCGCCTGTCGCGCTTTTGAGCTCACGCTCGCCCTCTGGCGTTTCAGCGTCACACTGCGTCGCCCGATTTGGGACGCACCCCGAAGCCGCCTTTCTCCTGCACTCTTAGTGCTCTAAAAGCCTCACGCTCGCCCCCTAGCACTTCGGAGGCACAGAGCGTCGCCTGATTTGGGACATGGCCCAAAGTGGCTTATTTATTTCTGTACCTTGGAGAGCCTTTTGCTCTACCTCCTTTGTTTTCCCCGGTTTTGTCCCCCTACGTCGCGTTAACCCCCGCCCCCGCATCCTTGGGTCTTCTGTCCATACCATAACAGTGTGAATGTTAAGAGACTGGGTGGATTTGAGTGGCGGATCAGACCCAGGCACTACCAATGTTTCAACATCAGATGTTTTGTGTTACTTGGTTTGTTTCCATTGTTTTATTTGGCGAAAGAATTTGATTTTCATTTTTAGTTTGCTTCGGTTGTTTTATTTTCAGAGAGGATTTGTTTTTCATTTTTAGTTTGTTTCGGTTGTTTTATTTGCAGAGAATATTTGTTTTTCATTTTTAGTTTGTTTCGGTTGTTTTATTTGCAGAGAGGATTTGATTTTCATTTCTCGGGATCAGAAGGACTCAGACAGACACGTTTCTTTTTATTTAGCGGAGCAGTGAGGGGACGGAGCTCGGCTAGTTCTGTTTTTTGATGATAAACTTATAAATCTTAGAAAATATGGTAAACTTGTAAAATAAAAACACATTGCTGGGACTCAAACCCCAATGTAGGGCTTCCTAAAAGGAACTCAGATCATATTAGGAATAAAATAAAAGTCCATTAATAAATATATATATAAAATAAAATAAAGCATTATAAAAACAAAAATACATTTGGCAACTGCATTTGTGATTTAAAAAGAATGAAATAATGCACAATAAAAGCAATATATATATATATATATAAAATGTAAGCAGTATAAATAAAAGAAAAATTATAAAATTAAAAACGGTGTAACGTTTAGAAATAGTAAATTAATACAAAATTTAAAACAAAATATAAAAGGGAAGAAATAATTATTCAAAATATATATGACAGACTTGAAAGATTAAAAATGCATTTAATTGATTAATCAATATGAATAATAGAGAAGTAGTATTAAATGACGTTTCATACAGCATTAAAACAAAAATATAAATATAACAGCGAAGACAAATTGTATTTACGATTTAAAAAAAAGAAAATCAAACAAAAAAGGCAATAAATTTAAATGGATTTGTGTAAAAGATTCTACACTCATAAACATTTCACCACAAAACATTTTTTTTCTCGTGAACATGAACATATAGTCCTTTAGTTTCTTAGAAGTGTTCCCGGCTTAATTGTTGTTCTTGTAGATATTTATTTTTAGTGATCTTTGCTGCTTGACCACTTAAGTTTTCGTCCATTTGGGTACCACATGTCTGACTCCAAACTCTTTAGAGATGGTTTTCTAGACATTTCCTAGCCTGATGAGCATTAACGACTGAAATTACTTTGCTCATATTTATTTGTTTACGTTGTAAATAATACTGCTTTACTCCACACATCCTAATATCAGAGCAGCGCCTGTATACGAGGGGATTTATGAGCAACCCCTTCACACAGCGCCTCTGTTAAGTGAAATATTGTAATAAGCGGATGTTTTATAATCTCTTTGCCATCTAAAGGCCACATTCTGCCATATTAAAGCTATTCAGAGTGAAATGTGATTCATTTTCTGGTCAACAGCCGGTCATAAGATTCCGTACAAGCAGGAAATGATTTATAGAGCTGTATAATGAAACGGATTTAGAGCTACAGCTACAGTCACGTTAATGTTTTCAGAAAAAAATTACTTCAGACATGTCTGTACCCCCTTAAGGGCGTTTGCCAGGAGAACATGCAAAAGCCACATATTTGTATTTAATTGCAGATAGGATGAACCTAAGATAGACCATGTTTTTTTCTGGTTGGAATTTGAAAATTGGATTTTAAGACTTAATTGTATTAATTGTAAATAGCTATGGATAAGGGCCGTCATTCATCAGTAGCTAATAAAAGCACATGGGTAAGGGATTACTTCATCAAACCTTTATCAAGCTCTACAATACAGAGTAACATCCACACATACCACTTAAAACCTTACTGTACAAAAAAGAAAGCCTATGTTAACCATGTCCAGAATCTCCGCCCACTTCTCTGGGGCATCTAGGATGGAGAATCATCATGGAAATTGGGATTG
The DNA here is from genome assembly GCA_033117975.1 of Parotocinclus spilosoma. Lineage (NCBI taxonomy): Eukaryota > Metazoa > Chordata > Actinopteri > Siluriformes > Loricariidae > Parotocinclus > Parotocinclus spilosoma. The sequence goes on along the minus strand of JAVSBV010079883.1, from coordinate 193 downwards.
TGCTAAAATAAAAAAAAAAAAACAGGATTACAGATTATCCTTTTTTTTTACTTTTTATTGAAAAAAGGAGAATCCAAACTGTTATATGGAACAAGTCCAAAAGCCAGGCTCTATCATGGTATGGGGTCGGGTCCGGACCCTTGGTAAAGGTCATTTACACTTCTGTGATGCAGCATTAATGCAGAAAAGTACA
>JAVSBV010079872.1:0-10012 GCA_033117975.1 Parotocinclus spilosoma | reverse complement strand
CCTGTGAACTAAACTGTTATTGTTTGTTCTGCGCCTGCGTGTATTGACATAGAGTGTGACCAATGACTGCCTACCCCTGTTTCCACTACTGCGCATGTGCGTCAAGGACAGCAGGGCAGACGGATCTGGAAACTGCCGTAGTTTGGAGAGAAAAAAAAAAAATACGCATCGACTATTCAATTAGTCGTCGACTATTAAAATAATCGACATAATCGTGACTAGTCGACTAATCGTGGCAGCCCTAGTTGACAACAATAGGTGTCCAAAATAAACAATTTGTTTCGCTCTAATACTGTAAATTACTTACATTTATCATCCTTACATTCACATACATACATTTAGAACTTTTTCTCTATATACGTTATTAGTCCACTCTACTGCGTTCTTGAAAGGTTAGGACCACCTCAAATCAGGTCATATTTAGGTCATGGATCATACTCAGCACTGCAGTGACACTAACGTGGTGGTGTGTTAATCTGGAATCAGAGAACAACACAGCAGTGCTGCTGAAACTCCCCAATGTCAGTATTGAACTGAAAATTATTGGGCAAAAATGTCCAGCCCCCAGCATCCCATAGACAGTATCCTGTGAGAACTGATGAAGGTTTAGAGGATGACAAGCACAAACTGTGCAGCAACAGCAACTAGCACACCACCATATCAGTGTCACTGCTGCGCTAAGAATGATCCACCACCCAAATAGTACCTGGTCTGTGGGGGTCCTGACCTTTAAAGAACACAGTAAAAGTTTGCAGATAAACAGGACTACAGTACAGTAATTGTAGAACTACCAAGTGCAGCTTTGTGAAGAAACAGAGGTGAGCCTAATAAGGGACAACTAAGAGTATATGTATCACAAAAATTAGGTGATAGTTGAAAATGTTCACATTTTTGAGAGCAGTGTATACAAACATACACACACCCCAGATACTGAGACACAATCAAGTCATTTATTTAAGCACAAACGACTCAAATATGGGACTTCTTATTCAATCATTACAAAGTTCTGTAGGTAATGAACCATTTACATAAATCTCTCCATTACGCTATTAAACCAGACTTTCACATTTCAACAATTCACATTTTCAAATTAGAGTCATAAGAGTCATTTGAAATGAATCAAATAAATACCTTTAACGACCCTTTTTTTTCATAAGAGATGTAGTAATAGTTTGGCGGTTGTGCCGACATGCACTGTCGCAGAAAAAAGAAATTCGACATGACAAATTTGCATGTTGCCATTTTTTCAGCTACACCTTTGTAGATCAATGAAAGAAGACCCTATGCATGATCCGCTAACCACGCTCCAGGGATAGGAAACAAGTACCATCCATCAATGGAAACAGGACACCATAAGACCCACATGGCTTGTAAGGATTAACCGAATCACAACACAGATGAAACCTTCATACAGACCCAACACACTTGCTACTATCAACTCTGAGTCACTGCTTGTACACAGCCCACATACAATCAGGCCAGTGGTTTGGTGATTTCTGACAGGTAATTTCCATTGCTGGATGGAAGAACGATGAACGACATACATTCAGTAGATGCATCCTACCATGTTAGACAAACTTCCAAAAAAAATCTAATCACTAACGCCAACAATAATTTAAGTGAACTGCACACCTGTATGTTACGTGGAGGTCATAACTGGGATATTAATGAAGGTATAATGTCGGTGTGCCTGATGCTCTGGCAGCAGGGTATTGAGCTGGATGCCCTACAATATACACTGCTCACCAAAATTATGGGAAATTTTATTTGGGGCTGTTTCATTCTAAAATATTCCCTTTTTGTAAGCAGCACATATTACAATATAGCCTTTAAGCTAGATCTAAACTTTGTTCATATACAATGTCGACATGCCATTATAACTGGCTGTTATAATTTTACAATAGCAGCAAGCTCAGTCAGTGACTCATCACAGAAAATAATCTCCATCGATCATGTAGCGTATTAAATAAGATAAAGAGTACATTACATAATGCAGTACAATACATGTATCGCTATTATAAATCACGTAAGGTTAAAGACATGAGTCCAGTTAGCCGGCTAAGCCGAGCCAGCTATGTGAACAGTATGCTAACTAACGTTAGCTACCCGGTATCGTTATAATGAATACATTTCAAGGCTGTTTGTAGGAAATTCTTATTCATTGCTAACGCGTTTAACTACCGTTTACAGTTAACCATATACTCAATACTCAAACTTACCTTTGCTTGACAGTCGCAGTTCAACAAAGGGGAATTAAAAAGTAAACCCAGGAGGAGTAAATCTCTCCCAACCCTATGCGCCCCAAAACCCAAGATTCAAACTGTATTTAAATTATTTTAAAATCCCAATTTGTATGACATTTAGTGCACCTAGGTACACCGACAGTTTAGCCATACGGTAAGCAGAGCCGGGAGTTGATCCCAAAAAGAGTCGATGCTCCGATTTAGAATTGAGAGTCGACTCCATAGTTTGAGACTCGGTTTCACCCATTTAAACTGATTCAGCTTAGGCTCTCATCAGATAATGTAGAATACAATTCAAAACAATATAGCAGATAAAACAGTTTACAATAAAGTCAGGGCTAGTCCTGGATATAAAAGAGGTGCACAATCATTTAGAATTTAAACGATCATCATCTTTTTTCTACTTTACAGAACATTTTGGCCACGTTATTTAGGCCTAAGAAGATGTAATGTATTCCATTTGCATGATAATGTTTGAAACATTACACCAGGACTACACAGTTATACAGAGCTAAACATGATTGATCTCTGTTTTTTTCTCATTTATAAAAACAAATTGGCTGCCACAGTAAAAGAAAAAGTACAGATAAAAACATCAGAAAATAATAGTTGACAATAAATGTAAATTATTCATTTACAGAATAACATTTGAAAGCCAAAAATATGACTTCATTCATTTAATATTATTTTTATTTATATAACTCATACCCCAATATGATATTGGTGAGGTTATCATCAAATAATACAGTAGTTAAAAGAAAATAAAAGTTCATAAAGTTCTGATTTGTTGTTTAATAAATTGTCTCAGTGTGAACCTGACATTTCCTATTGGCTCTCAGCAAGCCCAACGTTCTGATTGAACTTATTGGCCACAATTTTAGCTTTTTGGTATATTATATAGTTTTCCAGATGGCACTGGTTTATTTTATGGTTTAATTTTATTGGTGTTTGTGTGTGTTAAGCATTTATGTACTGTTAAGAGGTTGCAGGGTTAAATTGGTATAGCTCCCTCCTCATATCCACTCTAGGTTATTCTAGGTACTGTTTCCCAGCTTTTATAAGATGCATTTGCCATGCTGATAGGCAATTATAACTAAAGGTTTTATTTTAATCAATATTCATGGTGTTCCTAACCATGAATACTGGTGTTCATTTAAATTCCTAATTGGGTACAACCTTGTCCCTGTTGTGGAGAAACTAGCCTTTGACAGAGCTTAACTGAGATTAAGCAAGGGGCTGACACACTATCATCAGGTTCTTATCTCATCTGGTGTATGATATATACATATGTCCATGCCAAAATGTGACCCTACCATGCTGCTTTAGGGTTTGATGTATTTTGCATTCAGATATACTCTTCTGCATTACTTGGTTATAACTGGTGGTTATTTACATTACTTTTGTTTTTCTAGTTACTCAAACCAGTCTGGCCATTACCCCCTGGCATCAGCAAGGCTTTCTCTTAGAGTACTGCTGCTTACCGAATATGATCTCTTTTTAGACCATTCCATATAACCATGTAATAGAGATGGCTGTGAGTGAAAATCCCAGCAGATCAACAGTAAGCAGCATCCACCCTGCCACGTTGAAAGTTATAAATCACCTATCTTCACCATTCTGGTGCTCAGTTTGTCTACATGCATAAATACAGTTTATTCCATGTAATTGGTTGATTAGCTATAAATGTTTGCGTCAGCGAACAGTTGAACAAGTATACCTAAAATGGCTGAAGGAGGTACAGTGCATTGTTCGTTGCACACCTTCTTTAAGTGTTGTAGGTTTTGCTGTAGAATCGACTCTTGAATCCGACTCCGGCTATTTCCAACATGTTGAATCAGAGCGAGAGTCGACTCTGTAACCGAACATCCAAGCTAAGAACTCAAAAGACCACCGCCCGGAATAGGCGGGTCAGACAGCGGTAAAGCGAGCTGTGGGGACAGGCAGAGAGACGGACGTATGCGCATGCGTAACTACTACTAATTTTTTTAGTGCTGCAGTGCCGAAAGAAATTAAGGGAACGTGAATGTGTTATTTCAGTACAATTTGACGAATACATACACAGATTAATCAGCATCGTAGTAGGAGTAGGTACTTATTGTCTTTTGTTTCTTGTTTAAGGGTATTTACCTGTGAACGACTAATCCTGTGTCCCAGTTTAACCAAAATCAACTTGAAATGGAATCGAATGCAAACAAGAAGGGTAAGAGAAACTACAGGCATGTACATTAAAGGTTTCCCCTATTTTATTATATGCCTGTTAAATGTTTTAAAGCAAACATTGCAAGGCAATGAATATTTGTCCCAACAACCATTTTTAGACATGAGAATGATAAATTACTAACATAAAGAAGCTTTCTGCTGAGCTGTGATCAAGACAACGTGAGACGAATTGGCTCTGAGAAACGTTTTACTTACGAACACGTCTTTACAACAAAACGATATTCATTTAAACATCCAACAGCTCAACTTTTTAGCATGCTGCCCTTTTGTCCAACAAGGCCTCATTTGTAAAGATAATGTTATAAAATAACTTTTAAAAGACTTGTGAAATGTGTGATCATCAAGTGTAATTTAGTTGATTTACTACTTTCAAAAAACAAGCTTTTTTTTTTAAACCACAAGGCTAAATACTAATTTAGGGTTTTTGTCTTTCTAGTCCAGAAGAAGACTAATTTGCCTGGATTACATGCCAAATACGCAGACAAACCATGGAGTGAGACCTTTCAGCTGGTGCACAGATGCATGGTAAGAAAACCTAAGTCCTGCTTTCAAAAGGAATATTAAGAACCTGTTCGATGCAGCATGATGTAAGATGTGATTTAGCTCAAGGTCGAGCCTAGTGTTGACCATCAGCCAGTTGCTTTGTTATTCCATGCTTTAACCAGTTACACAAGCCTGCCTGTTGTTTGACCGCTGCCAAACTGCTGAACCAGTTGTGTACGCAGTCTAACAAATGTCTTCCAGATGTTTGATTTAACTATTGTGGCCGGAAAAAGCGCTGGGCCAAACTAATATTCAAACAGCTGCCTCTGACTGGTTTACTAGAGTTGCTTCTACGTGCTTATGGGAACATTTCTCTCCACACATCTATAATATATGGGTTTCCATTGCTTTTATGTATCTTTAATTTACTGTACACATTAAATTGTTTCATCACAGGAATAAGTGCTGATCAGTGCTCACAGCAGATCTTTTTCATTAGCTGGATGCAGATGTAAACACAGAGCTATTTCTTTTATTGCAGATATTGTAATGCTTCCAGATTTATTTTCAGAGGTTTTGCTCCCTGAAAAGTAATGCAAGTTAACCGTAGTCAAGCTCATGTAGAATATAATTGATATGTTGAGTGTGAATTAGGATTTTTGGAAATTAATATATGAAATTAAACACCATAGTTATTCTCTTTTGATAAATCAAGTCCCTGACAAGGTTGTTAACTCAGGTTGTGTTTTCAGATGAGGATAACCTGATGTAATGTGTTCAACATCTGGATTTTTGTTATTTGCCATACCTGGTTCTTGCGTTGTTGTTGTCTACTCGTCCAAGTGCCATGTCTTTGGTGGTGTTTTATTGGCAAACTGTCACCATGTGGCATTGGTCTCATGGCTGAAAATAAAATGGGGGTTTCAAATGATTTCTTGCTTGAAGTACAGAAGCAAGTTTTAGTGATCGGATATGAGTAATAGTTCATCATGAAATGCTACTGTTATACCATATTGTTGAGACTGCAATGGCATTGACTTTTGAGGACCTCTGAGCCAAGCTCTCAGGTTCACTGCATAGGTTACTCAATCAACGTGAGGAGACCAAAGTTTGTCTTGGTCACCAGGTTAACATCTAAAGTAGACAACATCGGTTTTTTAAAGTGCAGTCAGGGTGTAACAAGCCTTTATTCTTATACTTGTCTCAGATTTCATGCACGTATTGCAACTGTTGTATCAGCAACTGATACATTTCTGCTGTTTTAAATCTTCCTTAACACAATAAATTATTAAGTATATTCACTATGCTATTGGGGTGTCACAGTGGTGCAAGAGGTTAGTGAAATTGCTTTACAGCTTCAAAGATCCCCATTTCAATCCCGACCTTGTGTTCTACCTTTGTGGAGTTGCATGTCTTCCCAGTGTCTGTGTGGGTCTACTCTGGGTACCCTAGTTTGGAGCTGACAACTAACCTGAATAATCATGCCCAGACAACATTTGCATAGTACGTACACCAAGTGCTTTGACTGACAAAAAGAGCATTCTTTGTGAGGAAAATTATTCTGCGAATTGGACCATCAATAGCTAAACCAAAAGTGTTCAGGATGCAAAATCCTTGCGATACAGTGGATACAAAGTTTTGCAGGAGCTCATTGCCAAAGATTAGACAGAACATTGTGCGACATTAAATAAAGTATGAACAATTAATTTTCTGGGATGAATTGATGAATCTGGGATGCTGGGCTGGTCTTGAATTTCAGTAATTGCTTATCTACAAGGGTTTTTATCTCTAAGTTTTCCACAGAATGGTCATAAGAAGAGGAAAAAAGATCAAGCCAGCGGCAGTTCTCTGGATGAAAATGACTAGTTTTTTCCAAAGGTCAGAGGACACTTATTTGAACCGATAGGAAGGCAGTGGTAAATTAATAGATCAAATAAACATTTATCACAGCTAAGGTATGCAAAAGGTCCATCAGGTCCACCCAGTGTCTATTCGAGTATACCATCCCTATATTCCTGGTATACATTAGCTGGAGATCCCCACCATGTAGGACTCTCAGGAGGGTGGGGAGTAAAAGTGGTAACCTTGCACCATGGATAAAACTACTGCAAATAAGAAAAATACTGATCTTGACCAGAATAACGAGAACAGAGCTCCGCTTTTATAGTGAACAACACTTTTTACTCTTAGAATCTATGACCCCAGAAACCCCAATAACCAAGCTGTCACCATTTGAAATCTGCATAGGTATTACTGACATATCTGTGACGGTCAAGATTGAAGAAAACTGAGTTAGTCAGATTTTGGTGGAATGTAACAAAAAAGTACAAATGGAAAATTTTATTTATGGGACAGAACTAACAGGGGTAAAATGAAAGCAAAACCGCACCCTTTCTTCAACAGCAGCAAAGGTGTAATACACACCAGAGAGAATGAAGGAATGGATGACTCGGAAATGACATACCAAGATTAATTATCACCAAGAAACAAAGCTATACCATAAAAACTCACACCTATATAATGGCATTCAATAGGGCACAACCACCCGAGAAAGTAGATATAGGATATATAGAAATAACAGTCGACCCTTGTATACCAAACTCCCCTCAGGTGCTTCAGGTGCCAGATGTACGGGCATACTGTGGCCAGCTGCAGAAACAATGCCATATGCAGCAATTGTGGAGAACCAGACCACAGAAATAGAATGCCAAAAGCCCTCAAAATGCAAAGGACACCATAGTGCAGCTGCCAAAAAGCAGTTGTTATGTAAAAAAAGAAAGATAAATCCAAAAGATGTAACACAACAAAAAGATGACTTATTCTGAAGCTCCAAAACTGGTCGAACAAATTCCCACTTTCCAGCTTACCAAGACCTATGCAGCAGCACTAAATTCCACAGTAAACACAAACCGATCTAACATTAATATGTAGTGACATAACCTGCCCTCTTTTAACCACAAAAGAATCAACTAACACTAAATAGAAAACAAATATCTTGGACCCAAAGGCAACAGCAACAGATTCTACCAGCAAAACAAAAAAGAAACCTAGCTCTCAAATGAGACCAAACCAGGAAACTAGCAAGCACAAAGAAGATGCAACAAAGGACCCAGGACCAAGATACTGAAGGAGATAAACCAAAAACAACACGTCCCTTTTTGTGAGCAGTGTAAATGCCACCTATTAAAAGGAAACTTCAATTAGCCATAAACAACATCCTGTGATGGACCATCAAAAATGACCTTAACTTTCCCAATCCAAACCAACCTGTAATCACGTAGGCCAATTAAGATCCCTTCACTCTGAACCAACCTTGCACTTTGATGGAAAAGCCATCAAGTCTGAAATGGAGACCAAATTCTTAGGCCTATTTTAGACCAAAAACTCTCCTTTAAATACCACATCCAATATCTGAAGAATAAATGCCAAAAACTCCTATAAACATTTTATTTATGATTATGATATTATCATATACGGAGCAATCCAGACACACAATGCCTCATCTTTACAGACTGAAAAGCATGCCTAAAGCTTTGGGACACCTTGACCACTCCGTTATTTCTGAGATACTGATGAAGTTGTCTACTGCTACAAGCCATATTGGAATTCCTGTGCAATGAACGAGTAGACTGGCTTGCTAGAACATCAGAAATGACCAGAGATGACCACTCGACTCATTCTCCCCAAGGATGCCTTTGTAAAAATCTTTTTACACATTAAAACGAAACTCTTTAAAATTGAACCAAAAGTAGGGACATCCTACACTAGAATGGACATTCACCTAAACCAAACTTCTATTAAATATAACTTTTCTTGGCCACTCCAAGCTAACACACTCCTAATTGCAGGGTAATTTGCTCCACTTTGTATGCGAAGTCATACTAATAAGACATATTTTGATGGACTGTCCAATATTTCTCCCAGGAGGACTATAATCTTTTCACAGAAAACAGTACTCAAAACCCACTCAAGACAGCATCACCAGGAACAGACCTCAGAATACAACCTATGTACCGCCATATAAATATCCCCAGTGTGCCGATACAGAGTTAAAGCCAAACAAACAAACAAAAAAAAAAACAAATCAAGAGAAATTCTTATCTTCAAAAATTATCTTCAAGTAGAGCATGTTTAATCACCCGTGTTAACATTTTCTTTGGGAGATACGTGTATCCTAATAGTTTCTTTGTTATAAGTACCAGACCACTTGATTTCCTCAGATCACAACTTCCAACAACAGCCACCTGGCTGCCCTGTGCTGTGGGGATCTACAAAAAGAAGTGATATTTTACAGTTGTGGTTAATGATGTTTTGTCTGTATAACTGCCCATATATAAAAAGATATGGTAAATATTAGGTTGAAAGTCATTGAGTTAACAGGTTTAGCAGATTTTTTAAATCTTTGCCTCTCCCTACAGGAGAAAGGTAGAGCTGAAAGCATGCCCTGTGAGTTGACCGTGAGGTGTCTGCAGAAACTTCAGGAAGTTCAGAATGGTATGTTGAGAACCACATCTGAGGTGGTGAAATGCTAAAAATTGTGTTGGGCTAGTGTTCATTTTATAACAAAGTTGTGTGTTTGTGCAATCTTAGTGACCTCCATGAGTGCAATGGTGACCAGGTTGGAGACGATTGCCAAAGAGAGAGGGTTTGAACTGATTAATTAGAAACACTAATTTGAGATAAGGCTTTGCTTGGAGGTTTGCCCTTTCTTTGTGTTTACAACAGACGTTGTGGTGTGCTTGTTAGATCTTGGGAATGTCACTCATTTCAATCTGTTGGTGTGATATGACTGTCACTGTAATCCTGTCTTGACTTGGGATATGTGTCGCAAATCCATTTGGGGGTCAACAGCGTTTATATAGGTTTGTAGTTTACTCTACTGTCGGTAGTAAATAGAATATAATAATCCATATACAAAGCGGATTCCAAAAAAGTTGGTACACTAAAGAAATTGTCAATAAAAACTGAACGCAATGATGTGGAGATGGCAAATGTCAATTTTTTATTCGTAATAGAACATAGATGACAGATCAAAAGTTTAATCTGAGTAAATGTAACATTTTAAA
>JAVSBV010079861.1:0-10012 GCA_033117975.1 Parotocinclus spilosoma | reverse complement strand
ATTAAGTTTCTTCTGACTGTAGGACTGTAGGAGGGTCAAATTGCCAGCCCAATGATGCTGCTATTGCTCATGCATAAAGGGAAGCCACATTAAATACTCACCACTGTAGTCTATAGAAGATTTTTTTTTGTTGTGTAATACTTCATACAAAGTTCCTGTGTTTTCTGGTTGTATGCTAATAGAAATTGTAATATCATTATATATTGTCATATTATATATTGATAATATATTGTTGTTATATCTAATCTAGTGGAGGTCCAAGACTTTATTGTATATCCATTTAATCTGATATTTGATCACGTCAAATCGTTTTTTGTATTTATTTTTTACAATGGAGCATTGATTCAAAGCAGCCTTACAATATTCTATAATCTTCTAAGGCCAATCCCAAACTGAGCCTAGGGACTGTGGCCTGGTAAAATTCCCTAAACATTATAAGGAAGAAAGCTTGGGAGGACCAAGATTCAAAAAGGGACCCATCCTGAATTAGATATTAATTGTAAGAATTAACTTTGTGGGAATAATGATGCCAAGTACATAATAACAGATAAATAAAATATTGAATAGAACAGCATAACAAAATATGCATATCAGCAATTATTTGGTCTGATACACAGAGTCACTTTAGGATATTAATATTAAGAATACAAGTATATGATCATTAGTGGGCATATTCTTTCCATGAAAACAGTTATTGTAAAAAAAAAAAAAAACATTTTAGAAACATCCCCTAATTAAATATCCCCTAATTTTTGTGAGCAGTGGAGATTAATGGTATCAAAAGGGACCTTACGCTGGTCTGCTTGCTCTCTGGCTTTCTTCTCCAACTCCCTCTCTCTCCTTTCCCGCTCTTTTTCTCTTCCTCGCATCGCTCTTCTTTCCTGTTCAAACTGGTCATCTAACTCCAGGTAGCGCTGCAGGTGTTCAATATAAAGGATACAAACACTGGGGAGGCAGATCACTAAATACCTAATTGACTAAATAATATACAAATCACTTTCACAAAGATAAGTTTGGGGTTAATAAGTTCCAAAACTAACCTCCTGGTTCTCCCTCCGGAGCGTTCTCTCCTTCTCAAACCTTGCAAGCAGCTCTTCTCTCTCAACCTTCTCCTTCTCCACCACCTCCTCTTTCTCTCTCAGGCGAGCCCGACAGCTGGCCAGCTCCTCAAGGACCCAGACCAGAATGGGAAGCAAAGACTCAACCACATCAGCTCCATGAGTCTCCACTACTGACTACAAGATAAAAAGAAATTGGACGTAAATAAGGCTCTCCTGCAAAAGGAATACACAGTACAGTCACTGGCCACTTTAATAGGTACACCATGCTAGTACTCTTGGCCTCGAACTGACTTAATTCTTCATGGCAAAGCTTCAGCAACGTGCTTGAAACATTCTTTGGAGGTTTTGGTCTACATCGTCATGTTAAGATTATGCAGTTGCTGCAGATTTGTCGGCTGCACAACTATAATGAGAATTTCCCGTTCCTCCACGTCCTAAACGTGCTCTAGGGGATTGAGATATGATGCTTGAATTCCATTTGAGTCCAGTAAACTAATAGTCATGTTCAAGAAACCAGTTTGACAACATTTGAGCTTTATTCTGTAGGAAGTGGTTAACATTGCAGTTATAAGGGGGTGTACATGGTCAGGAACCATACTCGGGTTGGATGTGGAGTTTAAACGATTTGTATTTGAAAGTGTGCCAATAAAATGTACACCATGACACCACTGTCAGCCTGACCCATTGACACAAGACAAGTTAGAGCCATGCATTCATGTTTTTTTACACCATATTCTGACCCTACCATCCAAATGTCAGAACAGAAATCAAGACTTCTTTGAACAGACAACATTTTTCCAACCTTCTGCTGACCAATGTTGGTGAATCCGTGCGAATTATTGCCTCAGCCGCATGTTTTAGCTGACAGATGTGCCACCAGATGTGGTCTTCTACTGCTGTAGCTGTATCTGCTTCAAAGATTGGGGTGTTGTGCTTTCAGAGATGCTCTTCTGCATACCTCGGGTTGTAATGTGTGCGTTACTGTTGCCTTTCTGTCAGTTTGAACCAGTCTGGTCCTTCTTCTTTGACCTCTAGATTCAAGGCATTTACACCCAGCATACTCGTTGGATATCTTCTCTTTTTCAGACCAATCTTTGTAAATTCTAGAGATGGCTGAGTGTGAAAATCCAAGTAGAACCACAGCTGAACCACCCTGAATTGCCCATCTAGCACCTAACATGTAATGTTTAAATTTACTTTAATCACCTTTCATTCCCATTCTGATGCTCGGTTTAAACTTCAGCAGGGAACCATGTCTACATGCTTAAATACATTAAGTTGCTGCCATGTGATTGGCTAATTAGATATCTGTGTTAACCAGCAATTGCCAGGTGTATCTAAAAAATTAGCCGGTGAATGTGTAGTGACGAAAGACAATGCGTTGTTCACACAGTTTTTCCTGCATCCACAATATAGGCCAAATAATAGTACAACAGTTATCTAGTCTTCATCATCATTACTGGTGGCTGCTAGCACAGGAAGAGAAGCACACTATATCCGGCAGTCTCAAAAAGTCACGGTTCACTTCCTTAATGAAATGACAGCCAAAAAGCATTTTTTAAATAAAGAGGATCTACGTGAATACAAGGCAGAACGGTGTAGCCAAGCATTCATCTGTGTAACGCATTAACAGCAACAGCTTGTTGGACACAAAAAAGGAAAAAAATAAATAAATAAGTGTGCATTATGATTTGTTACCTGGAGTTCAGAGTACAATTTGCCCGCCTCCTCGCTTACGATGTCAGGGTCCAACTCCATTTCTCCTGTTCCGCTGAGGAAATTTTCACCGCACTCCATCTCTATGTGTTTCTTAGCTCAATAAATTATTTCAAAGCTTATTTTATTGCTGATTTGTCTTCCTAAGATGTGTACACTTACTTTACATCTCTAACTAGCACTGCCTTGGTCATCATCTAACCTTTAGGATGTAAACAAAATAAATATAAATCTTAACGCTTCATTTACAGAGCCAAGTCATCGAACTATATTAGATGAAGCTGCATCAAATGTCAGCCTCATGCTTATATATTCTCCATGCTACTGATACACACACTAAGAAATTTACAAAGGCTTCCATTACACCAATGCATGTTTAGCTAATGTCCGGTGGTGCTTTGGTGTCCATTCTGGAAAAGAGCAAGAAAGAAAACTATTAACTATTATGCAATGGATATGATTTGCTGATCCTTTAATAAAGGTGCGAATTATAAAGACTAGGGGGTAATAATGCACTGAGTGGGATTATGCATTCATTTTCAAATGCCATTTTTTAAACACCAGAGGGGTGTTTAAAAGAAGAAAATGCACATAATTTTAAGCTTTTACTGGGTTGTAAGAGATATATATATATACACACACATATACATACATACATACATACATACATACATACATATACACACACACACACACACACACACACTAGTTCAATTTCCCAGCTTGGCCCACATTCCAAAGACATGTTTAAGGTTAACTAATTGGTCTATACTGTCAGTATGAATGTGTCTGACTAGTTTCGATGCTACCTTGCTTCTGTTGTGAACAGCCATCAAAGCTGCTGAAACATTAAAAAAGCAAATAAATAAAACCAATCCATTCATTCGTAAATTCATAAAGTGATTTTCCAAACAAAGAAATCTTGAGAAGATCCAGACTCAAAAGGGTAACCCATCCTTCTTTGTTCGGCATTACATAGATAAATAGAAGTTTAAAGCCAGTGTTGGCCCCATAACAGTCTTGACATTAAGGTTTGCCAGGGTTGTGCTCGTGCTTGGCTAGTTTAAATCTGTCATGGACAGTGGACTCCCAAAGTTTGCCATTATTTTCATACTGCGGTGAAGATGCTGGTTAGTTTGCAGATTTAAATAATCTAGCTGTTGAGCTGTCTTTAACGCCAACCAACTTCTGGGCAGATTTGCAAATTATCATCTTTAGAGCAAAATCCATTTTTACAAAGCCAAACCACGTTCACCATGTAGACTGTGAGGATGGTGGTCTGTACTTTGTCTGCTGGATCTCCTTGTTCATTCAGTTTTGACTTCAGTCATGCATTACTAGACAGAATGCTAGCTTGATTTGAGGTTCGTACGCTAGCACACTGCATTCACTCAGTGCACATGCACAGTAGTCTGACCTACTTGGCTATGTGATGCAGTGAATACAATGAACGAATACATATTCGTTTACATCAGTTCACAAATCGTTGAAACAATAATTCAGATATTTTGCTAGATGATTAAATACACCTCTAAAAACCATAAATGCCACTTCACCTATCTGACACTATGGTAGACACTGTGGTAACGTTCCCCTGACAGCAATCATAACCAGATATAACAGGCTATCAGATAGTCCACAGGGGTAGATCACTCCAGAGAGCATATGCCCACTGTGTCCAATAGTGTTCCCACCTCTCTGCCTGACACTTGCCACTGCACATGGCTATTTTGGGACTAAACAGCTGCCAGTTTCGTGTATAAAGATTGCATGGACGTTTTTATGCACCTGTTAGCAGTGGTTATAACTAAAATAACTTCATCCACAGAGCATATTCAGTTATAAGTGTAGTGTAATTAAAATCGATTGCAGCGATTGTGTTCATACTTCATTTATTATACACTTCGTAATGAAGGAAGGATAAGTAATAAGTGTTCTTGCCAACTCAGCACTTTGTACTTGTTTCATTTAACATGTTGGCATGTTATGTTGTAGGGCTGGGCAATTGATTGAAACTCACATTCAGAATTTTTACCTGAAGAAATCTTGCCCATCTCGTTTCTTATTTTTAAAAAATGTGTTAGTACAAAAACGTGCACAGTGGCGAAAGAATTGTCGCCTTACAAACATTATACTCCATGTGTAGTAAGGTGATTTCTGACCCGTTCAGTCCATGACATTTAAGCAGCATGGAGAAGAACTCAAAGAAAAATGCAGCCTTTGGACACATTTAAAGAAGATGACACTGAACAAAAAGAAGGCAGATGTAAACACTGTGAAAAAGGTTTCAGCCACCAGTGGTAATGGCGCCGAGCTCCTTCAACACAAAGCACAATCACGTTACAAGTCGGAAGCAAATTCGTTTCAGAAACACCCAATGATGTTATGAAACATTTAATTTCTGAAATGATCTAATAAAGAAGCGGTCCAATCCTGAGGTTCTACCACATGTCCAGATTTTGCACAAGACTATCACGTTTATATTTACAGCATTTATCAGCTCGCCCTTATTCAGAGTGACTTAGAACTGACACAGTATTTCAAAGTACAATAAAAGTAATTGAGGATTAAAGGTTAAGAGTGGAGGTGCACAGGCTTGAACCGTCAACCTTCTGGTCGATAGTCGAGTACTTTAACACCAATGTCTACAGATATAAGGTTAACCCTCCCTTTGAGTAACGTAAAAGCTGGCACACAAACAGACACTTGCCGTAAACTATACGAAACACCAGGGCATTCATGATCATCTTTACTTTACTTAAGCACTTCACTCATACCCGCATGATCTAAGTGATGATTGCCAGAGGCGGGGGACTAACCAGCAGCACAGGGCAAGAATCAAAACTGGACAGGACGATAGAGCATTACAAAGCATGCATGAGACACAGGGCACAGCTTACCTGAAGCAAGTCTTAGAAATGTGGCAGGAAAACTGCTTACCCAGGGGAAACCCACCCACACGCAGGGGCTAACCCGTGTTAACCACTGCAAGACCATGTCATTTGGAAACTATTATTTACTGAAAGAAATGACAGCTTTCATGATGGGCTCGTAGGTTAAATGGTATGTCTTTTTTAAAAGGTGTTCCCTGAAGTTAGGAAAACACCAAACTGTTATATGACATAGTCCATTATTTTTTCATGGTCCACCCACAGTTTCTTCCTTAGAACATTTAGGGAGTTTCTCCTTGCCACTTACACCCTGGGCATTTGCGCAACACTAAGCACTTTTTCAACAATAATATCCAGACAACTCAGAGTTTGGGCCCCTTTTGAGTTTTGTTTTTCCCAAGGTTTCTTCCTTAGAACGTTTATAGAGAGTTTTTTGTAGTCTAAATCAATTTGACTTGACAATGAGAAGCTTCAATCCGCATAGAATGACTGCAGAATGTGAGAATCTGTACAACTAATTACAGGAAATGCCTTATTTTTCGCATTATATTTCAGAAGCATACAAATGAATAATACATATAAATATAAGTGCTATTACATTACAAAATGAGCCATTAAAATGTACAGTTATATAAGGGGTACAAGCTTGTCAACAGTAGTAGTGGTCCCCCCCCCCAATACCCACCCCAGAACTGCCCTCGATGGGCATGTATTAATATAAAGACGACGATCTGAACATCAGCATGTAACAGACACACATTTGAATAAAGTTATGTCATTTTACATCACGTTATTTCGTGTTCTGAGCCTCCACGGGCCTGAATGATCTCACTACACTACATAAACAGCAGTGACTGATACGAGACACCTTGACAACTCACCGTCTGTTTGCCCTCGGTCATAACGGTTAAAAGAAACAGAATATAAAGCTAAACGTACCGAAGCCGTCTCACCTGTGTCTGCCATTCTGATTTAGAATAACAGGCGGATCTCGTTTGCTACACTGGTAGCCTTTCGCTTGAGCGCGATATCAATTACTCCAAAGCCAGGTTAAAGAAGAGGCGTGTTCATGAAAGTAATACCTAAGACAAGCGGCAGGTTTTAACCAATCCGAATGCAAGAATACCAAACAGGAGCCAATCAGGATAGAACAAGGGCGGGAATAGGTGAAACTTGAGGGCATAAGGAAATAAAACTTTGCCGAAACTTTAATATGGACACGTGATGAGGAAAAGCTGGAGTCATGTGATATAGCTTTAAAAACAAAACTCTGAAATAGTTTGAATTCCTGACGCTATCTGGTACCGTTTTATGGTTAAGGGTCAAAACTCATGCTGTCGGATTTGCAGCGGACTTTTAGTACAATTCAAGTGTCCAAACACGATCAAATTTCACAGCTTGATATTAGCGATGAGGAGGAAACTAAAGCCTCACTGCACTCCGACCGTTAGACCAACAAGCCGATGCAAAATATCCTTTAATTCGTATGTATCAAATACTTTATTATAGCTTGTCGTTATTATTCGAACATACGCTTTCCTGATAACCGAGTTAAGTAATGCAGTGTAAATATAAATTTACTGGCCACTTTATTAGGTACACTTTGCCACCTTGATTACCATACCTCGTTCAGGTATACAGAAGGTAAACGGTATAAATTGCTTAAAGCTGTAATATAGTAAAATATAAAACAGGTAAAAAAATGAAATATTAATTCTACTACTGTCGTATGCAAAACTTTGACAACATGTTCAAACTGGCTTGTTGATTTTGGGAGTGAAAAGTCAACCAATGAACAAACCTACTCATTATTCTGCAACCTTTAATTAATCATCACATGTGGATTTGTACGTGTGAATCCTTCTGTTTGGGTCTTCAGACTTCTCAGAACCATGTGAACCCACTCGCTAGTTTAGTTTACAAATATGAATCTTTTTTCACTTTATGAAAACATTTGAGAGTTAGACATGAAAGAAGACAATTACTACAATGACATATTGTAGCCACACAACAATTCTACGTCATTTCCAGTCATGTAATAAGTCCAACATACAATTAGTCCTTCAAAACAAGGGCAAATTGTTTATATTTAGTATTATATTTAGCATTATACTGTACACTGCTCACAAAAACTGGGGGATATTTTAAAATGAATATGAAGAGGATCCCACAAGAACTTCTGTACAACCCTGTCCATGCCCCATCACTGTCAGTGTGCTTTTGACAGTCTTGGGTGATCATCCACCCTACTGAACAGTCAATGAGTTACACTCTCGTCCATTTTACCATTCTTCCGTTCACCCCCATGAATATATAACCTAGTACTTCAATTACTATAATCAAGTTTGCATCTCATTTGCATAACTGAACAACTTTCTTTGACTTTTCATTTGCTTTTCTGATGATCTCGTTTAATGAAACACAATCAAGTGCTTCTTTTTTTAATCCTTTGATATTCGTTTTGAAATGTCCCCAATTTTTGTAACTAGAATAATTGAAATGTATTCTAAATGACAAAAATATACTGTTCACAAAAATTAAGGAATACTTCAAAATGAAATATCCCATAATTAAATATCCCCTCATTTTTGTGAGCACTGTATGTACCAAAAATTAGTTGTTGTGATCAAAGGAAACTTAAATATCTATGAATGTAATTATGATATATGTAAGTAATTAAAGTATTAGAATGAGAGGATGAAAATTGTACAACTGAAAGGAGGCTCTAGTACCCTGTTACGTCGCCTAGCCTGGATACAAGATGAGATGAAGTTGGGCATGAAGGTTCTGTAAGGTATCCTATGGAACATTTGCCCATAGATGTTGCAGCTGGACCTGTAGATTCTACAGACTCGTAGGTTGCCAAAGCTGGTGTTCCAGCTGGTCACATAAATTCTTGATTGGAGATAAATTTGATGACCGGGCAGCCCAAGAAAGATTTGCGCTCTGGCTAAGACATTCCTGGGAAACTTGCTGTGTGGTCAAGCATTATTCTGCTAAAATGCCAATTGGAATCCCTGCCATTAGAAGCAACACGTGCCCGCAGAATATATAGAACATATCGCTGATCTGTTAGTTTCCCTTGTATCACTGCTAGGGGTGACTGGCTGTTGTATGCGCTGGCTCCCCAGATCATCACACCAGTAGTTGGGGGAGTTTGCCGCTCCACAGCAAAATCAGAATTGAAATGCACACAATGAGACCTCCATACTTTAACTTGTTTCAGCTCGCAGCAGTCCAGGTTTCTTGTTTACCACACCACTGCAAACGATGACAGTGGCTTACTGTCAATGAGTGTATATATTAAACTAGCTATTTAAATATATTCATTTAATAACTTTGTTTAATTCTTACATTTATCATCTAAGCCACCCATGGAGGATAGGCCACTTTTTAATTCTTGGTTATTCAAAAGTTTCTTCCTTATAATGTTTAGGTAGAATTTCCTTGCAACTGTCACCCTAGGCTTGCTCAATTGTGGATTAGCCTTAGAAATGGGATAATAGTATAAAATACTAAAGTTGATTTGAGAAAATTCTCCATTGTAAAAAGTGCTATAGAAATAAACCTGACTCGACTTAATATATATTTTTTGTTGACTTACTAGTATAAAAAAATGTGTGTGCATTGTATGTTTTTTTTTGTAATTTTTCATGGATATTCAAAGTGCAGTAAGTTGGTAAATGACAAATACCTTGCAATGATAAACAAAGAATTTGATGTACCATCCCATGCTTAATAGTTGATTGTGTACTTGAAATTCTTATCCTTCTTTTGTCCAAATATACATTTGATGATTGAAGCTGAAGGGTGTAATCTTTGTTTAATCTTACAATAGTGCTTTGCTTATCTAAATGGACTTTTGTAATTAGATCACAGGTGAGGTTTTCTTCTGATGACTCTTGCACTCATGTTTGTGCAAGCAGTGCTACTCCTATAACAGACAAACATGCTGGAAGTACATTGTCTTTATTTTCAGCTCTAGTGTAAGCACAACCCTGTTAGATGCTTGAACAGTAAAGTCATTAATCATGGAATTGGCTGACTTGGACAAAGGTCTTAGTCAAGTAAGATTTGAGAAAAATGGGTTTGGGTATTTTCATTTAGTAAATCGTTTTAACTTTTCTTTAAGACTGTATACGTTCATTTTCATTACTTACAATTCGCATGGGAAATTGAGTTTAGTTTAGTTTTTTTGTACAAACCAGATTCAAAAAAAGTTGGGACAAATCACAGATCAAAAGTTTAAACTGAGAAAATGTATCAATTTAAGGGAAAAATATGTTGTTTCCAAATTTCATGGCGTCAACAAATCCCAAAAAAGTTGTGACAAGGCCATTTTTA
>JAVSBV010079850.1:0-10012 GCA_033117975.1 Parotocinclus spilosoma | reverse complement strand
GATCATGTCTTTATTAGTGGGCCAACGAAGAAAATCAGCAAGGGATCAAATACTTCTTGGACTCACTGTATATTTTATTATTTTTATAGCTTTTTTGAACATATTCCACTGCGATTTCCTTCTGACTTTTAATTCAATTTATTGTTTTTCTTGAAGGCTACATTTACAATACTCTGTGTTTCGTGTCAAAATGTCATATATTGTACATTGAGTCAACATTAGGCAGCAACATTAGGCAGCAACTGAGTGAGCAAATATTATTAAGTTCATTAATAAGTAAAAAACAAATAATATTATACCGAACAATGGTGGTTTTGACAACGCAATGAAAGAGATGCACTTTGAAATGCAACAAAAATGCCAGAAGCAGGGTTCCGCAGTACAAGTGATGTTTATCGTCTTTATTGAAGGACTGAAAACTGCATATATATTTAAGAGCAATTGAACAAAACAAGATCTTGACCTTAATATACTAGCACTTAACCTCCTAAATGGTGGTCTGATCTATCTCATACAACTCATTTTATGTCAGTGCCATTTAACTAACAAACACAGCCACACATGGAGCAGTACTTTTACTCTAAACAGCTTTAAATACTCAACCACTCTTCGGTCAGTTTATCTATATATCTGTAAATACTCTGCCTAGCCAAAAAAGAAACATTTTAATATCTCGTCGAACCACATTTAACTTTGATTTCAGCACACAAGTCCTGTATTGATGATGGGAGATTTGGATCACAGCACAAAGTTTTCTCCAGCACATCCCAAAGATTTTCGAAGGGGTTCAGACCTGGACTCTGTGGTGGCCAATCCATTTGTGACTATGATGCCCAATGCTCCCTGAACCCCTCTTTCACAATTTTAGTTAGATGAATCCTGGCATTTTGATCTTGGAATATGCATGTGCCATCAGTGAGGAAATAAATCTATTGATGGGATAAACTGGTCATTCAGTATATTTAGGTAGTCAGCTGACCTCATTCTTGGCTGCACCTAGACCTGACCAGCTGCACCAAAATTAGATCATAGCACTGATCCCCAAAGGCTTTAATGGGACGTACTAAGAATGATGGATGCATCCCTTCAGCTACCCTTTTCTTCCCATGATGCGCCCATGACTCTAGAACAGGGTAAATCTGGACCACATGACCACCTTCTACTGCGCCAGAGTCCAATCTTTATTCTCCCTATTAATCTGTAGCCATTTTGCTGGTTAACTTAGCAGACAAGTAGTTTACTAGTTTAGACAAGGCTACATTCTGGTTTAGTCCCAACCCTTTTAGCTTCCTTCACATTGTTCATGTGGAAATGTTCTTACTTTCCCTGTTAGACATATCCCTAAGTTCTACTACTGTTTTTCTACAATTTGATTTCATGAAATATTTATGTGATCACAATCATTCATTTATGTTTTTCCGACCACATTCCTTCTCAAAGATGTTCTCACTGTCATTCCACTTTTTATTAATGCGTTGGACAGTTCTTGGCCCAACTGTAGTAGTTTCAGCTTATCTCCTTAGATAATGAATTTTATTATGTGAAATTTCCTCGCTCCTAAATAGTCCACAGTCAACTGTCAGCTGTATTATAAGAAAATGGAAGTGTTTGAGAACAGCAACTCAGCCACAAAGTGTTAGGCCACGTAAACTGACAAAGCGGGGTCAGCGGATGCTGAAGAGCATAGAGCGAGAATGTCCAACTTTCTGCAGAGTCAATCACTACAGAACACCAAACTTCATGTGGCCTCCAGATTAGCTCAAGAACAGTGCGCAAATATCTTCTAGAGTGACGAATCGCACTTCTCCATCTGAAAATCTGATAGACTCTGGAGTCTGGGTTTGGCAGTTGCCAGGAGAACAGTACTTGTCTGACTGCATTGTGCCAAGTGTAAAGTTTGGTGGAGAAGGGATTATGGGGTGGGGTTGTTTTTCAGGAGCTGGGCTTGGCCCCTTAGTTCCAGTCAAAGGAACTCTGCATGCTTCAGCAACATTTTGGACAATTCCATGCCCCCAACTTTGTGGGAACAGTTTGGAGCTGGCCCCTTCCTCTTCTAACATGATAGTGCACAAAGCAACGTCCATAAAGACATGGAAGTCTGGTGTGGATGAACTTGAATGGCCTGACCTCAACCCTATAGAACACCTTCGGGATGAATTATAGCAGAGACTAAGAGCCATTTCTTCTCATAGAACATCAGTATGTGACCTCATAAATGTGCTTCTGGAAATCCCCATAAACACACTCCTAAACCTTGTGGACAGCCTTCCCAGAAGAGTTGAAGCTGTTCTAGCTGCAAAGGGTGGATTAAAGTCATATTGAACACTATGGATTATGAATGGATGTCACTTAAGAGCATATGTAAGTCAAGGCAGGTGAGCAAATACTTTTGGCAATGTAGGGTATTTTCCATGACGACAGGATGCGTCCTTCGACATGTTTATCAAATGAGAAGCTACTCAACCGCACCAGTTAGGGTTAAAAATATTGTTGCCAGTTAAAACATATTTACCCATGCAGTAATTATCCAATGAGAAGTTCTTACTTATTTGCTTAGTTAAATCCAGGTGCTGACCTTTTTTGGCCAGACAGTACATGTTGAATAAGCATTAAAAGGACAACAGTAGAAGAAACAGGACTCACTTGAAAGTTCATGATGAATAAGTTCAGAAAAGTTTGGATCGTCCCCCCACCAGAAAAGCCAGAGCTCACGGCGTCCAGGTGTCTGGTGCCGGCGCCACACACTCAACACATCTGCCTTCAGACACCGGCTAAAGCTACACAGAATGGGGTCCTCCTCAGTCACAGGGAACACGATAGGTGAAGATGAGGGGCCCTGCCACACAAAGCACTTCCATTTGATGCCTGTGAGGTCAGCCTGAGGTTAGACACAGTGAGAAATACCGTTAGACAAAATAGGCAATTTAGAACATATCTATTTCATGATTATTAATAGTGAAAAAAATCAGTATGCAGAATAGCACTGACACCAAGGAAAGAGGTTTACCAGTCAGTCAGTTTTTTTGTTAAACAAGCCTGCAAATAGAATTGATTGTAACTTTTACTAAACTTCCATTATAAATAAACATACACACCAGCTGCTATAAAATAAGAGGTTTGCTTCGAAGAGAACTCATTTAATTTTCTTTGGAAGGCTACCATACTTGCGAAACATTTTAAACCCAACTGGCCTTTGCTTTTGGCCTCATCCTCATAATGCTTTCTCTTTTACGCCTATCACTCGACAACTCAGGCAGGGGACTCAAATCATACCAGCATTCATTATGTTCTTCTTCATCAATACACAATACAGTAACGGCATACAACGAAACCACTGCCCCCAGCAATTCCTGTAGTGTACTGTAGTTTCAAATTAACAACACAACACAAACACTGTGCCAACAATTTTTTTTTTATAGTCAGTGTCAATTTAATCAAAAAATCTTTAAAGCCCTAGCACGAATACCATTTACCGGTATTGAGAAAATCGGAGGAATCATTGCCACTGGTTGGCTGCTTTTGGAAGCCATGTTGTACTTCATAGTAGGGCAAGGCAGTATGGCTCAAAATTGTGTCACAATTTATTTATTTATTTATTTCAGTAGATAGTGAAGTCTGGATTTAAACACAATCTAACAACCTTATTTTGAACTTCCTTATTTATGATGGTACATAGAGATAATACCAAAACAATGCAAATAACACACAAATAAGTTGTAAAGAAATTACAACAAATGGTAATGATCTATTCTTGTTATACATTTAATGAAGTGAAATCAGGTAAACTGACAAAACCTAAAAATGCAATAAATAAAGTCTTGCATTTAGTAATTAACCTTTTACAAAATATGTGCATTGTAAATGTTTTGCATATGTAGAAAGATGTTGGGGTAGGTCAGCCTAACCAATAAGATGTAATAAATTTAAAACATGTAAAACCTATTAAACAAAACAAAATGAAATTTTAACTTTAAAATCAAATATAACTCTGAGGTAGTGACCTAAAATCAAAATGTAACAAACTCTGTTAAAAGACGATACACAAAAAGTTGTAAAACTAAGTCCAGTATTTGACATGGCCTTATTTCATTTCACTTCACATGGGTGACTCGCCCAGACAGAGGAGGTAGGGGCGAAGTAAGAGACTTAACAACTCTCTGCCACTCCATGTACACCGAAGAGCGAGGAGAAAGTCTTTGAAGAGCGTTTGCAGCACGGGAGAAAACAGTGGCTGTCAAACACGTTGAGAAGCTTTTTTCTTTAAAGCCTGACCTTTTGACCATTTTAGGTGTAAAAGTCCCTAAAATATGGTAAAATATTCTCACACTATCATTTTTTCTTAACGTTGATGGTTTAACGAACTTTGGATGATTAGCTGTTTGCATGTCACAAAGGACACCTTTCATTATCATGGGATATGATAGGCAGGGTGGGAGCACTTTTGGGGTTTGGTCATACATATTCGTGGTTCCTGGAGGCTTGAATTTAAAGCGTGAAAGAGAAACTTGAATATTTTATAGAAAAATATTCATATCGCTATTTATGATGTGTCTATCATGATACATACCTATAGTGTTTTATTGCACAGGCCTATTTCACAGTAATATTTTCAAAAGAGAAGTAGCCCTTTCAAAGGAAAAGAAGCAAAAGAATTTTCAAAAGAAAAGCAGTGTCTACCTTGTGTAAAAGTGGCTCCACTTCAGCTTCATTACTAGATTTTTAACACCGCAATAAAACGTTCACTTGAATTAATCATGAAAATCATCCAGCAATAGCTTTAGTGTGCCTCAACAACCTACTGACAAAGAGGATGTGCAAACTCCATACAGGCAGAGTGATAAGTGATTAAATTTGGCATAATAATTTTATCTCAATCATCTGTTTACAGTCGCTCTGGATAAGGGCGTCTTCTAAATGACATAAATGTACATAATCACTGAAAGTCAGAACCACATCAGAAAATAATGCCTAAATCTAATGATTGAAGAGATTATCAAGGAACTGACAGCCTTTCTAGAGGAATCATTTCCAAAAACCCATGCAAGTTCTCAGACTTTCAGGTCATGAGAGTTAAGTCCATGTCTGCAGTGTTGAGTCAAGGTAAATTAACTTCTTGATTCTTGAATACGTTTCACATCTCATCCAAAAGGCTTCTTCAAGCATTTATCTCTAGTGAGGCTGTGACCTTGGACCTTAGGACCACCTCCAAGTTGACAATCCCCATCAGCTTCTAAAACTGAAGAAGTCTTTAGGTTGAGAGGTGACACACTATAAAGAAAGAAGTAGTCATCCAGTTCGCCTCAACATTCACGTCAATCATTTGCACAGTTTAGGATTTTTGGTTGTATTGCCACTTAAGCTAATACTTGGTCACTATTAAGGGCATGCACTCATTTACATTTAAAAAAAATTGAGAATTAATTACAGCACAGAAAAAGTACAGTAGATGATAAGTGTCAATAAGGTATAATATGTTTTCAGCTGGTGTCTTTCCAAACAAATCTGTAATAATTTCATCATGATAGTTCAAGAGTTTGTCTTGTGAATTCTTATAAGCAGGACAGTCGTTGAGAATGTGCTTTACTGCCCGGTCAGATTAAGTGTATGGTGTCAGGTCTGAGTGAATTTTGACATCTACAGCATAATGGTTTGATTCGGACTGTTTAGATGTTCCTTTTCTTTAAAATATAGAAAGCAAATTTGTACAAACTCTCAATCATGTTTCCCCCATAAGTTAAATTAAACCCAAAAATATCACGCACTGTACTGGGTGGTGATATACGAAAGTCAAAATATTCGTTCAAATATTAAAACTATTTAATGTCTGAACTGTTTGAGTTAAGAGGAGGTCAAATTCCAAGATTCCAACTCATGGCTTTATTATATGAAATGGGTCAAAAGGTGGAACAGGGTATTTGGTAGTTTCTGTTAAAAGGGAATGTTGTCTGCTTGTTAATTACACAGAGACAAACAGTGCTATAAATATCCAAAGCTCACCTCACAGTTCTGGGAGGTGTATAGATCAGGGTATTAGTATGGCCATGCCAAAAGCTTAATTCTTTGAACTGTGTATGGATCTGGATGCATGATCCAGCTGCAGCTTCCAGGGAGAAATATCAATTCAACTATTCAATTAAAATGACCTGATTTATAATATATACCATGATGTAACATTGATGTACGATTCCCAGAGCCATTGGAGGCCACAAAAGATAACAGGACAATAAAAACACTAATTTTGTATTATGGGGGACTTAAAGCATTACGATTGCATTCAAAACAGAAAACAATTTAGCTAAGTATTAAAATAACACTTGTTATTTAAAAACACTTTACCATTTATCACTATTTCTTCTTTTTTCTAAGGATGTCCCAAACCAATACCTAAACCACTGAACCGGAGCAAATGGGATTTTACATATTCTACAATCAATTCAAAGCCATTTTAGCCCATAACACGGATTACCCAGATCATGTGAGCGGGACATAATAGGACATAAACAGCACAACCACTGTGTGTTTAAGATTTGCATAATCTGGCTGTAGAGTTTGGCCACTTACTGCGAGTGTCTGAGTATTAGAGCAGCATTTGATCATACTCCTAATGTAATATTGGTATTACAACATGTATTCAATTTAAACATCTAATGTTTTTACACAGTGCTTAATTTGCTTATTACTTTATTTGATTAAAATGCCCTGCAAATGTAATTTAGAATAAATTGCTACAAAAATGCAGTATAAACTAACGGTTAACTTTCAGCTCATCAGTTTTATTTAGCGGAATGAAGAAACCGTGATTACCATTAAATTATGACAATTTGTGCAGATCTAGAAAAATCTCAAACTATAGTTTAAGTCAATCAAGAACACTATGGACAATGGGCACATCAAATTAAACGTATTACAAAACAGATGTTGCTTTTGAAAACAACTCGTTAAACATTGTATTTGTATCTCAGACTGTAAGCAAAGTGTTGAAACATTGTTTACTACATGTACACCAATACTAGATCACTTACTACAACTTTGAATACAATGGCATGCAAAGGGAAAACCAGTTAGCACATATAATACGGCGGAATTGCTTATTTTGTAACTTGCATAAATGTATTTAGCACTACGAAGCAGCTTCAACAGGCCTGGGCCCCTCCACTGCCTGAGCTAATGTTAGTAGCCATGTAGCTTTAGGACTAAATCTCTTACCAGACAGAAGAGGTTGGAGTGGCAATCCTCCAAGCTGGCCCCGTTAGGAACAAAACAAGAACTCATCCTCAAAGTGAGGCCGATCGCTCCATCATTTCATATCACAAGAACAGATCTGATGCGTGTTTCGATGGTTTGGTGGAGCACAAACTCCCGCAGATCCAGATAATGAAACAAATCACCCGTCAATAGCGAGCTAGCGAGCTAACTCTTCAAATCCTTCAGTCTCTTGTTGAACTCCCGAACAGCAGTGAAGCGGAAAAACGATAGAACCTGCGCTACAAGTCGAATTTGCTCTCTGGAAATAGTTATACAGCTCACTGGATGTCAAGCATCGAATAAAAACAAGCATTTAAATCGTTAGCGGTAATTCCCCATCCCCCTTTACTTAGCATCAGAGTATCTGAACGGCTAAGCGCTAGCTAACAGGCTAGCAAACGTTAGCTAGCCAACTAACCGACTGGCACTGAGGCAGCCAAGTCCACTAAAAGTGTTCAGTTAAAAAAATGCTCTTCAATCATCGCACGATAATGTTCACATTAGGAAGCCTTCATCAAATTAAAACCCGAAAACAAATTTTTAAAATCCGAACATGATCGTCTCTCTCAATAGGTTTTTTTTCTCAGTTTGAACAGCTACATGGGTCTCCTTTAATGGCGGCCACACGGACAAACTCTCGCTCTCTCTGATCCGCCTGGGAGTCAACTAAGGAAAAATGAACCGACTCAGCAGACGCGACGAAATGGAGTCGGTTCCTGATTGAGACAATTTCGTTACACTAAAAGTAAACAGAAATAATAGAAATAAATTTTACGGTTTAAATGTAAAAAAAAAAAAAAAACAAGCAAGTTTTTGCACTTCTACACTGTTACTTTTTGTTTACTTTTTAATTTAAATTAGATTAAACCTGTTAATAGTAGCATTGCATAAAATTTAGTAGAAACATCAGTCAATTTGTTGTTTTACTAGAAACATTTGCAATGAATAAAGTTTTCATATTTTAAAAGTTCGCAAAGCAGCTGACAGTTGATTTGTTTCAAAATAAAAGCCTATTTAAACTATTATACATATTGCAGGCCTACATCCAATATGATTAACAGTTATCATTTTAAATGTTGTACACAAAACGCGCAAGCACTGTGGCTCAGAGGTTAGCTCTGTCACTTTATAGCTCTAAGTACAAGGTTCTGTTACTAAAAAGGGAATCTGCCTGAATTTGCATGTTCTCCTAGTCTCTGAGAGTATTCCACATATTACTTTTTTATTATTATTTAAAATAAATGAAATCTTATTTCAATGTAAAGCTGAAACCCCTAGCCCTTCCTTAACACTATTTCTCTTTCCCTCTCTTTCTTTCAATCCCCCCACCACACACACACACACACACGCACACACGCACACACACACACACACACGCACATGCCTAACGTTATTCTACTACTACTAATAATAATAATAATAAGCTTTATTTATATAATATAATATTAAGCTTTTTTTCTAACAATGTTTCACACAATGTTTTACATAAGCCATACAAATTTTTTTTCAAACAAATAATACATTCAAATAAGACAATAGAATAAAATTAAATACATTATCAGAAAGAGACCACTAATGGGTGGTTGAATTGTTGAATAAGAAAAGGCCACCTTTCCACTGCTGGGTGATCAGTATGGCCATCATGTTCCTGTTAGCTGATCTGAATACCCTTGGTGGAACATACCTAGCAATCAAGTCACTGAGGTACTTGGGAGTCAAACCAAGACAGGCAAAACCAGTAAGATAAACTTAAAATCAATTTTAAATGATACTGGTAACCAGTGTAGCTGTCTGAAGACTAGTGTTTTCTTTAATCAGTCAGGATTTTTGCTGCATCATTTTGTACCCTCTTTAGGTTCAAAATGGATCCCTTTGGTAGGTTAGAAAGAAGAGCATTACAATAATCCAAACATGTATAACTTTCTCACTAGCAGCCTTTGTCAGAAAATAAGGATGTATACATTTGTGTGTCAGTCCTATACTGATAAATGGAAATATTATATTTGATATTTATTCTGAATAATAGTAGTTATCTCATCTTACTCTCGTCCAAACTCATCTCTCACCACCTGTGATTTTAAGCCACAAAGTTTTCAAAGTCTCTTTAATCCTACTGACAGGGTGCCTACAGAGATTGCACCGTATGGTAGTACTGAGCTGTGCTACCCCAACCCCAAAAAGATTATTGTGCTCAAAAGATACGATGAAATAAAAAGAAACTGTAGATGTGTATGTTTATGTACAGTACATTATAAATGTGATTTTCTGATCAGTAGGGCTACTCAGTAACACACATTATGATAGCATTAGTTATGAATGTAATTTATCTATTTTTTGCCTAGACAATATAACAAGGTAAGAATGTAAAACATATTATTATATTACTTTGTTTTACCCCTGCTTGTCCTAGTCAGTTCACAAGAGAACATTTTCTACATTTTGAATGATAGCTACTTACCAAATGTAGTGTTAAAATATTACATACAGTGAGGTAAAAAGTATTGTCAGCCATTGATTGTGCAAGTTCTCCTACTTAGAAAGATGAGATATGTGAGATGGCTTAAGGCAGTCCACAGACACGTGATTCTGACTACTTCCCATCTCTACTAAAAAATCCTTAGGCCCGGCCTCTAGCACACGGAATGGACCATCATAAGGGGGCTGGAGTAGAGAACGGTGCGCGTCATGGTGGACAAAAATGTACCTGGCAGACATCAGATCCTTCGGGACATAAGACTGCGGAAGGCAATGATGCGCCGCTACAGGG
>JAVSBV010079839.1:0-10012 GCA_033117975.1 Parotocinclus spilosoma | reverse complement strand
CCTTTCTGTGTGGAGTCTGCATGTCCTCCCCGTGTCTGTGTGGGTTTACTCCGGGTACTCCGGTTTCCTCTTACAGTTCAAAGACATGCGTGTTAGATTAATTGGTGTCTCTAAAGTGGCCCTAAGTGTGTGACTGTGTGTGTGTGCCCTACGATGGATTGGTGCCTTGTCTAGGGTTGTTCCTGCCCTTTCGCCCAGAGTTGCCGGGTGGGCACCGACTGGCCCGTGACCCCGTGTGGATTAAGCAGAAGGTAATGAATGGATGAATAATTAATCCTAATTCTAGACTATATATTATGTAATGTTATATTTTACTAGATGTATGATGACGCTTAATCTTTATTACATATATAATGAACGTGAAATGAATTACAAACTAGTTATTTTTCTATTTCCTTCTGTTTTTTTTTCTCTTTAAAACCGGTCGATCATGGGGTTAAGGACCTTTCTCAGTCCTGACACCACGAAGACATGTAGTACTTAAAACAGGAAAAAGTTTGTAAACCTCTGAGCTTTTAATGCAACAAAATAGGGTTATTACAGGGAAAAAGATTGGTCTGTTTTTCTTTCTTTTTTTTTTTTTTCTTCTTAAATTAAGAAAGCATAGCATACCGTTCTCTATCTTTAGTCTGAAGAAACTTGCTCAAAAAGTCTTTTTAAAATTAGCAGCCAATAAACCACTTTATCAGAAAAGGAAGAGAATATGCCAAACCCCTCCAAGATTAAAATCAAGATGAGCCGAATAGAGGATTGTGGAGTGAGTAATCCAGGGATTTGGATCTAATGGTGGATGATATGTTATATTTGATCGTTATAGCATTGCTAAAACAACAAATCTAATGGTGGCCTAAGACTTTTGCACCTATGTTTCATAATCGTGGAAGAAAGATACAGAAACATTGATATCACACGTTAATCCTTCCTAATCCTGGTCAGGGTCCTGGGGGGGGGGGGAGTCCAGCACAGAATGTGGTCGAGACCCCAGTCCATCCTAATTCCAGCAGGGGATGAGTTTGCAGCTATGGATGTTTGCTCTGTGTGAGAGAATCTGCTGTATAGATGTGAAACCCGATTCCATTTTCTCGTTCCATAAACACACATTGTGTCCTTCTGTCACACAGGAAGAAATGGATCCGTTGTTTTGGTTGCACCCAGCGAAGTCGCTGAATCTTAGCACTTTTTGTTGGTGATGTAATGGAAATTTATTTATAACTTCCAGTCTGTTGAGAAGCCCCAAGTGAACTTGGTGTCCAAAAACCAGAGCGGATCAGAATTCTTTCCTCGATGGGTTCTGGATTAGTGCGCAGGATTTAACACAGAGCTGCAGAAGGTTTATTATTTTATTATCTACACGTCGTTACAGATTTATTCTCACTGCAGCTGTAACACACACACACACACACACTGGGTTTGGGGGGGTTGTGTGGTATTATGGTTCAGTACAGGAGGCACCAAACATCTCCAGCTAAAAGGGTCCAGAATCTGGTCCTGAGGAACGCACTGCGTCGCAAATGCTCAGAAGATCATGATTATAATCACTTTTTTTCTGGAATGTGATGCAGGACTGAATGAAAACCTGAAATATTTTGGGTTCATATCTTATGTAATTAAATAAAAGTATAACATAAATATATGGAGCACTGTAGGGTTCAAAAAGTTTGTGATTTGGGCTTGTTTATATTTCACTGCACTTCCACTGTGCACAAATACCAGTGGCTGTTTAGTTTCTGTGAGCTGTACATGTTGATTATATAAGCAAAAGCAAACATGTCTTTATTTGCTTTGGGAATATTGTGGTGTGGGACTGTGGTGGCCTAGTGGTTAAGGTACTGGACTATGGACCAGAAGGTCCAGGGTTCAAATCCCATTTCCCTGAGCAAGGCCCTTAACCCAGAATTGCTTGTATGAATACGAGCTTCTGCTAAATGACCCAAATGTAAATGGACGTGCTTATGGACTCAATCAGACATAAATTGTGCAAAGAACAAATTCTGATTGGGAATAGTGGAATTAATGGTTTATTGATATAGATTTAAATGATTTTGAAACATTTATAGAAAGTAATGTTCATGTTAGAGTCCAAGGCCTTTTGTGCAGCTCTGATTTGGATGGCAAGCCATGGAAGATTCAGAATGAGGTCCTGATGCTCTCATACATGAAACTGGTGGATCTACTTCATCTGATCTAACTGACAGTGGGAACAATGGCTAAATTAAGCTTTCTGGCTGCAAAGATAATCTCAGTTATCGATCACAGTACCTTCTTACTTATTTCTAAATGGATATCCTATATGTTTTAATATAATTAAGAAGCCCTGATAACTGTCCCGAGAGAACACAGAGGAGAAAGACCAGACTGGGTCAAGCTGAAGACGGAAACTGAAATAACAACCCGAGGTATGCTGAAGAGGATCTCTAAATGTACAACCTCAATTCCAGCGACGTTGGGACGCTGTGTAAAACTTAAATAAAAACAGAATAGGATGATTTGCAAATCCTTTTCAACCCATATTCAATTTAAAACTCTATAAAGACTAGATATTCAATGTTCAAACCGGTAAACTATTGTTTTTTGCGAATATTCACTCATTTTGATTTTGATGCCTGCAACACGTTCCAAAAAAAGTTGGGTTTATCACTGTGTTACATCACCTTTCCTTGTTTATGAACTGAGGACATTCATTGTTGAAGCTTTGTGGGTGGATTTCTTTCACATTCTTGCTTGATGTACTTCAGTTTCTCAACAGTCCTGGGTCTCCTTTGTCGTATTTTGCACTTCGTAATGCACCACACATTTTCAGTGGGAGACAGGTCTGGACTGCAATTCTTACCATGTTTGTAAACCTTGTTATATATAAAAGTTATGAAAAAAGTTATGGTTGAACGCTCTGGAGGCCGGAAGGCGGAGTTGCTGGTTCGTCCCCCAATTCGTGCTGAGTTCCCATGCTCTAATTACAGAAAGCAGATTCTTAGATGGGATTAGTGCACTGTGTAAATAAAGCACTTTAAGGGAGCTTACACTGGTCTGTGTCCCTGAGCATGTTTTCTTTTTTTTTTTCTTTACGTCCTCATGCATGTCTGACACACGGGGAAACGCGGTTTGTGTTGCTTTAATTTACCAGCTCCGCTTTTCAAACATTCCAAAGCGAGGTAAGCTGAGCGTGTAATAGTTCTCTGTGATATAGTGATAATTTACATTGAATATAAACTCATAATAAATATATATTCATATTCAAGGTATGATGTTTGCCATATTAATTACCAACTTTGGACATTCCTTGTGTCCTATGGTCACCCCCCAGCCTAACCTTTGTCATTTATATTTAATTGTATATTTATATTTATATAGATGTTGCAGGAGGGTTTCTTTTACAAGGAGAAACTCCCTGAGATGCATAAGGCAGAACCCTGGGAAGGAACCAGGTGCAATCAAAAAGACGTCCTCCTCTAGGTGAGACCAGTTCATTAGAGATATTCACTTATAGAATATAAAGGAATATAAATGTGTGTGACTATATCGTACTGCACCTGGTACAGGACTGTGCAAAAGTCTTAGGCCACCAGTAGATTTAATGTAACGTTGTTTACGATCATATAATGAACATGTATAGTTATTTCCCAGCCTATTGTTGTGGAATACATTTGGAAAAGACAGGAAACGAGTATGCAAGATTATAAAACTGAAAACAAAAAGGGAAACCAGCTTCTGTAGGCTACAGTGGTAAGTATTTAGAGTGATATCCTGTTACACTTGAGTAGCCAAGCTGAACCTTCTACAGCTCAAAGGCTGGCTTGATCAGGAATTTTGGTCATTTTTGGTAATGTAGCGGCCCTTATTACACTATACACACTCTTAAACAGGGTGAAAAAAATAAAATATGATGATGGGATTAGTGGGAAGGAGGATTATGGAGTAAGAAACACAAACTTGATTTTTTTGGAATAGTTGACAATATAATATGTGTTAACCAACTAAACTAAGCTAACCCAACACATACTGGTGGCCTAAGACTTTTGCACATTACTGTGTATGGGTTAAGTTCATATCAAGGTTTAATTTGTCACCCTTGTTTAAAAACTCCCTCGTTTTTGTTTTCTTATTCAATACAATAAATACATAAATGCAATAAATACAATTCCTCCCAGCTCTGAGAGCACTGCTCTTGCTCCTGTGTTGCCAGAGTCATGAGTCAGTTTCTCTCTGGGGCTTGGACAAGTTGTTTTGGAACTGTGATGGGACTCTGTACTATGAACCAGGAGGTCCAGAGTTCAAATCCCACCTCTGCCCAGCTGCCAGAGGCTGTTAAAAGTAAAAAATGTAAGCTGATCTGGATAAGTGACTCAAATCTACATGTTATACTCAGTAGTGGGCTTTGGAGTAAAACAGCTTACATTTTATAGCAAAAGTGTGGATAACGAGTCACAATTAAGGACTGATTTTAAAGTCCATTTTGTTACTTATTTAGTACTAACTTACATATTATTATTGATTTAAATTGTATTATTTACTTAATTTTACTATTACTTTAATATACTTTTAAGTAATTCATTAACATCTAGGCCACCCATGGAGGTCGGGTCCCTTTTTGAGTCTTGGTCCTCGCCAGGTTTCTTCCTTCCACTTTCAGGGAGTTTTTCCTCGCCACTGTTGCCCTAGGCTTGCTCAACTTGGGATTGATCTTTTAAGATTATATAATATTATAAATCTGCTTTGAGACAATGCTCCGTTATAAAAAAGTGCTATAGAAATTAAATTAAATTCAGTTCAGTTTTATACATATTGCGCTTTTTACACTAGACATTGTCGCAAAGCAGCTTTACACTGATAAATGAACAATTGTCACAAATTGGATTCTATTGTCCCTAATGAGTAAGGCCAAATGGCGACAGTGGAAAGGAAAAAACCCCTGAGATTAAGAAGAAGAAACCTTGAGAGGAACCAGACTCAGAAGGGGAAACCCATCGTCATTTGGGCAATAAGCATAATTAACGTTATATAATAAAACATTTCAATGTAACATGTATAAATATGAATATAAATATGTCTATGTAGAAAAGGGAGAGAAATAAATTTGACTCGACTTATTATATTCCTGAACAAACCAGTATTGGGTACATTTTGTTTTTTTGAGAATGTCTCTAGAGGTTCTCAGTTATCCAGGTCATTGTAGACTTGAGTGTTTGAGTTGATGGCAACAGAACTTCTGTTCCAATATGACAACCATACTACATTTAAATTATTTATCAGACGCCCTTATCCAGAGCGACTTACAACTCATACAGTCTTACAATCCAAGCAATAATAAGTTAAGGGCCTTGCTCAAGGACCCAACTGTGGCAGCTTGGTGATGAGGTCCGGAGTCCAGCACCTTAACCGCTAGACAGTCGACTAAAGGTTAAATACTTCAGACCACCCAGAGGTGTAATGTCTCAAGAACCAAAAATAATTGCCCTTAACTTAAGCACTCTGCTATATCGTGAGTATTTTAATTGAACTGTATTCTAATCTTTGAGTCCTGGAGACCTGTGTATGTTGAATGCATAAGAAAGTGATTCGTCTTTCCAACAATGAGAAGAACTTATTTTAAAAGGGCTTGTTTTGTCAAACTAGAGATAATCTATGTTCAAAAGTTTGTGGACACCACTTTTCAATTATTATAATCTCCATGGAGAACGGAATTGGAACGCAATAGGTCATACCGAAAACCTCCGCGGCTCTTAGTTTAGCATTTTAATCAAATCAACAACTTTCTGCCCTGCCCTCCTAAAACAAAGTCCATACAGGAAGGATTTACCAACGCTGAGGAAGAACTTGGCAAACTTGAACTGAGCCTTGATTTTTTTTTTTTTACCCATTGAGAAACCACTGAGATGAACTGGAACAGCAACTGTGAGTCAAAGCTTATTGTTTAACACCAGTGTCGGACCTTGTTGATGTTCCATGTTCTACTGGAAAATATTCTCACAAGAGTGAACGCTGTTGTAGCAACAAAGGGGACAGAAGATCCAGGCTGGTTCTTTGGGCGTCCAAAAACTTTTGTCTACATTGTGTATATTCATAGCAACTCTTAATAATTGTCCATGGTTATTGCTTAAGGTTTTAGGATTATTGTTCAGTTTGCTCTCTGGGTCCGTGGTGTTAATATGACGTGTGAAAAAACATATTTACATGATGATTTTAAGATCTTTATTTATGCACAAAGGCAAAATTAGGTTTGCTTCTGCTTTTTCAGTGGCTTTGCAGCAAAATGACTGTAAATGTGAGCAATACTTTTATCCCACTGCTGACTAATCATAAAAAGCTCCTGCTCACGTCGTGCTTGATGTGCCAACATGTTGTCACCTCCCAAAACAGGACGTATGATGTAACAAAGTCATTCCTGAACGTTTTTAAACCTTTCAAATGACCTCTATTAAATCCTAATAGACACACATGATACATTTCTTTTTTTTTTTTTTTTTTTTTTTTTTTAATGCATTCACATTTCATACAGGAAAAAGTATGTGAAGCTTTAAAGGAACTTCATTAAATAATTGGATGAACGTCTTATTGTCACACGGGGGCACATCTGGTCTGCTTGAGCTATCACAGATCCAGCCCCATTGGCACGGTGGAAACTCTGAAACTCGGGGATGTGGGAACACAAATGCAGAACTAGATGAACCAGATGGTACTGAAACTCAACCCTAAGAGCAGGACATCCATGAGAGGGAGCCATCAATCATATAAAAATAATCCGACTCAACCCGAGGTGGACATCAAGAGACGGGAACCTCTCAGGAAACTCCAGCATGTTGAATAGGAGGAACCAAACATCACCCTTTCTCTGTGTCGCTTGATACGGCGGCTGCGTTCCCCGGACATTACAATCATTAGTTCCATCTTCAGTTACCTGTGATGAACAACAAAAGTTTTAAACTTGGTGTGTTAACTTTTGAATCACAAGAGATATTATAAATCTGATTACACCAATGGATTTCTGGACAATTCTGATCTTCTTTGATATCCTACATGACCACCTTCCCCATGGAAAACAACTTGACCTTGAACCAATGTGATGGCTTTCAAAATGGCAGCCATGTTCCGGACATAGCCTAAAATAAACCCCCCTCACCCATTACATATTTGGATATAGAATTTTCCCTTTCGTTTCTAAAATAAAAAGGGTGTCCTGTAGTTTTCCTATGACGGCATGAAATAAAATTTTAAGATGTTATTTTTCTTTGTTGTTGAGGAACTGTGCAGATTTATCAGATTTAGATGTGTTAAGTCGTTATGTCGCATCGCAAGCATTTCATTTCTCCTAATACATTTGATCCCAGTAGGAGCAACATTTTCTGACGTTGATCAAAATAAGCATTTTAACTGTGCTCTGCATGCTCGAGCTGATCAAGGTTAATAATAATAATAATAATAATAATAATAATAATAACACTGCAGTACATGAATAGTAATACTGTACATACTGAGATACAGTGATCAGAAATCCAGACATCAAATCATTTTGCAGGAAAACAAAGTTCCCCACCCATGTTGGTACTGAATGTATGATTACAGCGGTGGGTCGGTCAAAAAGTTCTAAAACTGACTAGTATTAAATGAACCACGTACATTTTCAAAGCAAATATTAAAATCACCTACCATTTTACACCTTATCTGATGATGGAAAGAAAATGAACAAATACCTGCAGAGCTGAAACAAAAAAAAACCCATTGTTTTTAATGAAATACTTTATAAAATGTATTAAGTAAACAGCACCTAACCCCCCCATGCACTGAATAAACCTAAATTATGACATTTCAGGACAATTTAAATGCCCAAACTTGAATTAAAACGCCCTCTCGTGTGATCGTAGTGCTCTTTATAAGAGCCAGAACTGAATCAGTTAGTGTTACTTTAGAGTTTGTTTCTTGCTGAGGTTTTGTTCTCCTATAAGCAGGGGTGCCCAAACTTTGGCACAAGACCTACTGCCTAAAAGTAATGCTTCTTAAAAAAATGTTGTTTCCGTTACTTCCCTAAGCGTAGACCTTGTGTGTGTGTGTGCGTGTGTGCGTAAACATTGCCTAAGGCATGAAATGCACAGACAGTGTTATATAAGAGGAGAGCTAGAAAGGGGGTGGAGCTTTGCTCATGCTCTCTTTCTCCTGAGCTTGATCTGTGAGTTCACGCACCATACCGTTATTGAGCAACTACTTGTGATGAAGGAGCTCCTGTGACATTGTGTTCATAAACACGAACAACATTAATCACGCCTAATCCGGTCTCGCCTCACAGATGACCCAACTCTGAGAACAAACTTTAATACATATCGCAATTCTGCAACACAAACACATATTTTAACACCCCCCCCCTTACCTTATCAGGCTCACAGTGGTGCCAACACCTTACCCCGTACCCAGGGAGGACCTTCAGTCCATTGCAGCATCAGGGCATAAATGTCCTACATCTGAGCATTTGGGTTCAAATGGGTTGTGTGTGAAGAAAGGACAACCCCGCGTTCAGCATTACAATGAGGATAATAAAAATAATAATATGCTGTTGTTGTATTTATATGGCGCCTTTCTAGTACCCAAGGAAACTACAAGCCATTTTCTCACACAAAAAAAAAGCCTCTATGGACGGACGGGAGAAGATGAGTCTTGACGGAAGAGAACTAAGAGCAGAGTCGAAAAAGCTTGAGGGAAGGACATTCCACAGTAAGAACCTTATCTCGTCTGTGAAACATGGTGGTGGTAGTATCACGGTTTGGGATTGTTTTGCTGTATCTGGGCCGAACGGCTTGAAATCATGGACGGAACAATGATTTTTGAAACACACCATCAAATTTGAAGGGAAAATGTCATATCTGTCCATGAACGGAATCTCAAGAGAGCGAGGGTCATGGAGCATGGACTGTGGTAGCCTAGCGGTTAAGGTAATGGACTCTGAAACAGAAGGTCCAGGGTTCAAATCCCACCTCTGTCAAGCTGCCACCGTTTGGTCCTTAAGCAAGACCCTTAAGTCACAACTGCTTGGATTGTATGAATTGTAAGTCGCTCTGGATTAAGGGCGTCGGCGAAATGCCGTAAATGTAAATGTGAACTGTGGTAGCCTAGCGGTTAAGGTACTGGATTCCAGGGTTCAAATCCCACCTCTATCCAAGCTGCCACAGTTGGGCTCTTATTTTAATATTTTAGGCCCTTAACCCATGACTGTTTGGATTGTAAGACTGAATGAATTGTAAGTCGCTCTGGATAAGGGCGTCGGCTAAATGCCGTGAATGTAAATGTAAACAACAACCCTGAGCTCACGAGTCATTCTGCCAAATTAAAGAAGATAAAGGTAATGTTTTGGAATGACCCAGTGAAAATCCTGACCATAATCCTATAGAAATGTTGTGGAAGGACCTGAAGGAAGCACTTGAATCCCAACATCGCAGAGTCGAAGCTGTTCTGAACGGAGAAATGAACTGAATTTTCTTCATGCTGATGTTCAGGACTGATCAATAGTTACCGGAAAAGTCACTGACAAGCAGAGGCACCACATCAGATACCGAAGGCGAAGGTTCACATACTTTTAACACTCACAGTTATGTAATATTGGAATATTTTTGCAAATGAATAATGAGGTAGACCTACGGTGTTCTTCTCTCCTGTTTTTATTTGTTCTTTTGATCTACTTTTACGAATTATGTTTAAAAAATATCTCTATTTATGTATACATAGAGAAACTTTTAAAGAGTTCACAAACTTTAAAGCACCATTTAATTACTATTTAATTTCTGTTTAACTGCTTCTAAATACTGGCCAGTGTTAATTTCGTTAATTTCGAAGCTTTTCTTCATGACGAAAACTAAACGATAACTAAACAAAAACTACTAACAACGAATAAAACTATGACTAAATGATTTGACACTTTTGTCAACGAATAAAAACGAGATGAAAATGTTAGGTGGCGTCCAATCAGAACTGAATTAGCTTTGTGAAAGGCAGGGACAAGTTAGGAAAACATCCAATCAGAACTACTTGGACA
>JAVSBV010079828.1:0-10012 GCA_033117975.1 Parotocinclus spilosoma | reverse complement strand
AATAACATTACACGTATATTATAGGATTTGTTTCGGTACTTTAGGATTTGGTCCGAATAAGCGGCTGGTCCCATTAAACGGTGGTCCAGTTAACCGGAATCGACTGTATTTCAAAATGAAATATCCCCTAATTTTTGTGAGCAGTGTATTTACAGTATATTTTAGTTGCAAAACGTCCTAGAGGCAATGAAGTAATACGAATCAATTATTTGATGTTGACGTGTGTTTGCTGTTAGAGCTCCGTGAAGAATATATTTCAGGTCTAATCCGTCATGCACTTAACTGCTGATTTCTTAGGCTATTGACTCTAATACACTTGTCGTCGGCAGTGGAAGCAGCACGTCGTCTTCTTTTCCTCAGGCGGTCGTCTTAACAGCCACTTATATTGTGGCGCTTGATAGTTTTGGCCTCTTGCACTTGCTGGAAACTTTTGCTATTTTCCTAGAAGTTTGGCCATCGTCACCATGAAACACAAAACTTTGGTCCAAACATAGCCCGTGGAAGCAGGTCTACGTCAAAGAAAATCTCAAGTGATTATTCTTAGAAAGAAGGTTTTACTGTATATATACACAAACACTACACAGACAAAAATTTGTGGACGCCTGTTGTAATTGCTGAGCTCAGCTAGTTCATCGTTTCCGTCCTTAAAGTCCATAGAGAATTGGTTTGGAAAGTTTGACTGAAATCTTGTCTGGCTTGTACAAAACCTTGAGATAATACACTGCCTCCTTGGGGCATGACTTCACTTCGCGACTAGTGGTGGCCTTGTTGTTAAGGTACTAGTCTATGGACCAGAAGGTCCAGGGTTCAAATCCAACCTCTGCTACAGTTGAATTGGAAGTCGTTCTGGATAAGGGCATCTGCTAAATGATGTAAATAGTAATTTTCCAAAATCTAGTAGAAAGCCCTTTGAAGATAACAAAAGCTGTTGGAGAAGAACAGGTGGGGGTTTCATACCAATACTCATTTTAGATGCAACTTTTTGGGTGTCATAAACCTGTGTTTATATAACGTAGAACTTCTGGCAGATCCAATCGCTTTGCAATTCAATTATTATGTTGGCTTATTGTTGGTGAAACATTTTAAATGAACAAAATGACTTATTGATTTAAGATACGATATGTCCTTAAATGTTTTTTTCATATTTGCACCTTTTTTTGAGATTGAGATATTCGAACCAGAATGACTCAGTTGGTAGAGCACTGG
This sequence comes from Parotocinclus spilosoma, assembly GCA_033117975.1. Lineage (NCBI taxonomy): Eukaryota > Metazoa > Chordata > Actinopteri > Siluriformes > Loricariidae > Parotocinclus > Parotocinclus spilosoma. Next base: position 8,806 of record JAVSBV010079828.1, on the reverse strand, counting down.
TTCCCAATACTGGGTAGCAGAAACTTCAGGCAAAACAATAATGGCAACTGTAGTGTTATTAGTGCACAGTTGATTTTTTTTGCAAAGTCTGGTCATGACCTGTCACGTTTCCATAAAAACAGCCAAGAGTCAATCTTTAATGGCTGCTGTATGTTGATTAACGCTGCCATTTCAACCATGTTGTTGGTTAGAGCGCAGACATTTGGGAGGAATGTTCAGCATTTCCTCACAGCCATCTGAACGGTTCACCTTCGTCAGGACGGTACTTAGACAGGGCATAAGATCAAATAAACAGCCTTGCCTCAGGGATTGTGGTGGTCTAGTGGTTTAAGGTACTGGACTATGGACCAAAAGGTCCAGGGTTCAAATCCCACCTCTGCCAATCTGCCCGAGTTGGGTCCCTAAGCAAGGCCCTTAACCCACAATTGATTGGATTGTAAAACTGTTAATTGTAAGTTGCTCTGGATAAGGGCCTCTGCTAAATAACATAAATGTAACTGTAAATGCAAAATGCATCAGACACGTCGCCATCTTGGCCCAGAGACCGAGTGCTTTCCCATCAGAAGATATTTGATTCGTTTGGGCAGGATGGAGAGAATGCCTGCTCAACAAACCCTTTGTATCAACAGCCCTCAATAATCTGCTGATCATACAGCACTGCTATATGACACACACACACACACACACACACACACACAGCTTCCTTTGTTCCAGCACATCAGTGCTTTCACCATTCATTTAAAGGAATAATTGATTAATATATGAACTCGTCGCTCCAGGCTATCACTGCGTATAACAATATGAAGTCATTAAACAAAATCTATATGCATCACCTAACAACCTTCAGCACGTGTGTAAGACTGGGATTTTAATGAATGGAATATTTTGTTTAATCTCTAATTAGTCAGAATGAAAAAACAAACCAAAAACAATCACTTAGCGTAGTGTTTGTTTGTTTTCATGTTCAGAGTTACTGTGGTTCATGGAGCACATGCTGGGATTACAGATGTGCCGTCGAATCGAGCCGATCAATGTCTGTTCATTTCAAAGGCCAATTATTGTAATATGGATAAAAATTATAGTTATAATAGGAAATAAAAATAAAAGACAGATTAAAAAAAAAAAAAAAACCTGAAACATTCTCACTTTTTTATAGGCTTTACATTTTTTTCTCCACATATATTCTTAATGTAGGACGGCACGGTGGGTCGGTGGGTGGCACCGGTGCCTCATGGCAAGAAGGTCGCGGGTTCAATCCCAGGATGGAGCGGCCTGGGTCCTTTCTGTGTGGAGTCTGCATGTCCTCTCCGTGTTTGTGTGGGTTTACTCTGGGCACTCCTGTTTTCCTCCCACAGTCAAAAGACATGCATGTTAGGTTAACTGCTGTCTCTAAAGTGACCCTTAGTGTGCGTGACTGCGTGTGTGTGCGCTCTACGATGGATTGGCGTGTGGATTAAGCAGGAGTTAAAAGATGCATGGATATTCCTAATGTACAGAAGTCATTATTTGTTAGTAGAATATTTTTTAATAATAAAACATAGAAAGATCGTATTGCTGCAAATTGCTGCAGTTGCGTCTCAGGCAGATAAGTCAGTGATTTCAGGTGTGGCCTAACTAGACAATACATTATTCAGATGATTATATTATATTATTCTATATTATTTTCATGGTATAATGAATTAACGCTGAGGACTGAGCTACCATTGTAATGTAAACAAATGGAAAAAAAACCTCAAAATGGTACGAGCAAACCTTTGTGTTTGACACCTGCTGGCAGAATAGAGAATCACGGCATTGAAATGAACAAAACACCCCCTAAAAACAAGGCGTAAACATGTTAGCGTTCAACTATCTCTACTTGAATTGTTTCCGTGTGATTCCTGGATCAGAGCTTTAGGAACGAGCACCTAATAATAACGTCATTCTAACGGAACCATTTGAAGAACATCCGAGGAAACACTGACTATAAACACGCAAACAAAACTCTCTGACTCGTCTTTTTATTACTTTTAGGAGTGCTGACACTCAATTTAGGTCCACGCTTTGGCTAACCCCAAACCAGTCACCAACTGTTCCCAGTTTCTTGTTCTTAGATCAAAGTGAGCCTCGACAGAAGTGCGGCCCGTCCCCGTTCTCCATTCAGTTCTCGCTTTGATTTTTTGACAGAAGCTCTTTTGTTCTTGGTGTCATTGCCATTCCCCTTAGCTGCTGCCTTTCTGTAAGACGCACCAGATGTTTCGGCGCCATCTGTACCGTCGCTCTCACGAAATCCTGACCACTGGTTTGTCCCGATCAAAGCCAATTACCACCGAGGGCTGATTTTGAGATAGAGAAAGTGAGGAAGTCGTATGTAAAGGCATGTGCTAACTTGAGAAATGTGGCAAAAACAGCCTGAGCTTATTAGTAACTGAGTCTCTGGAGGGTTGTGGATTTTAATAAGCTAAATCACATTTCCAGTTAGCGTGACTGCCTTTAGGAACATCTAATTTGGGTGTTTCGAGCAAAGGGTGAAAAATGCAGAGTGGTATCAGTGCAGGCAGCTTCTTTTTGCTGCGCCAGTGTGACCAATCAAGTGAAAGACATTTTGAGAATGCTGATTAAGAATGTAAAATGGCGACCCTTTTTTTATTTTAGGGAAGACCTTACAGGACGGTACAGTGACATGAATATCAGGATGAGGTTGACCCATAGGTTCTTGCTGTTTCAAGTTTAAAGTGGCCATCGATGTGAAAAGGCAATGCCTCGATTCCCTGGCTTAGCATCTTATTGTGTTAGCTTAGCAACATAGCTGCCTATCTGTTTACATTCAGTCTAGCGTCTTCTCTGTCGCTTCCCTCTCACTTGTAGTTTGCACCGTCAGTGAATAAAGCACCACTTTTACTCACGTCACACTTGTTTCTGGCTCCAAATTGTGCGACAGTTGTGTAATCCGTGCGCTCGCTCGTAGGTTTTCTAACTTGTGCATCCGAGAGAGGAACACAGTAATTGTACATAGAGAATAATGCAAATTATTTCTAATTACAAACACCTCGAGCATCTTGAAAACCAAAATCGTTAAACAGACAAGTTTTTTTGTTTGTTCGCTTGTTGGTAAATTAGCACGCGTACGCATTTCGAAGGTTGTTATCAAATTTGCATGTTTATACACACAGTTTTGGTAAATCAACTCATGTTAATCTCGCTAAATCGTGGTTAAGCACGCTGGAGGAATTACTCGCTCTCAGGTCAAAGTTCCGACGTTTCCACGAGTGCTCAATCTTACAGACGAGAACCCGGGAATGGACGTCTCCACCTGCAGAGACGTAAATCCAACATCGCTCTAAAAGCCGTAGAAAGAACGAAGTTTGCTCGTCTTAGTCTGAGCGGCGCAGAATGCCGCTGCCACTGATTAACCACGTTGGAAGTAGAAAATTGCTCTCAAGTGGCACCATATTAGCTGAAGAGCGCAATTAGTGCGCGGAAAACCCGAGATTAAAATTCTCCCGCGTTCCTTTCTCGTTTCAAGGTGCTCGTGTGATACCTGAAGTTCGAGTTCTTTATTAAACCCTGTTTTGTTTGGGTAAAAGAAAAAAAAAAAGGTAGCTGAAGAGCCAGCTCCATGATTGATCCACACAACATTGACCCCGGTGAGTTAATTACCCTGTCTTTTAGACGAGCCTCAGGGATGGACTACGGAACTCGTCTGGTCTACTAAGCTGTCCGAAGCAGACGAATCATTTCCACTCCGAGTTTGACCTTGTTTTTTACGAGTACTTCATCGTCCTTGAAAATGAGCTTTAGTTACATTATTGTCTCTCCGGAGATTACTTACAGTCTTGCATGCTCCATTTGGTGAAGTCTTTTAATGCCATTTTTTTCCATTAAGCACTGCATAAGCTGGCTTTATGGGAGAAGGAAAAACAGTAAAGATTGATTAGAAACTCCAATACGTTCCCGTGAGGCTTTGATGCATTTTTGTCTGGATTTTTAAAGCATTTTTAGTTCGAAAATTAGGGGGAAAACTAATATGATTTGACCAAGAGTCCAAACTTTTGCATAAGAGTTTAGCTTAATAGGTTCATTAGTTTCTCGTGGAATATAAATGCATTTACAATACTTTGAATAAGTTTTAGGCCACCATACCACATTTCCTTACACTTGACCAATAGCAGCATCGTTGGAAAGCCAAGCTTAATCAACCTGCAGAAAGTATTTTACTCTAATATTTTTTTTGTTGTTTTTAATGTGTACATTTCGCCTTTATGTTATCATATTAGAATAAGTTGTGTGATTTGTTTTATTTATACCCTAATAGAGAGACCAAAAACAATGATATTCATTGTCATTATAACATCACTGCAACAATGGTACTCTGCTCCGGCTCCACCCAAGCTGTTCTTCCATCACTTTCTAGTCCAGAGGTGGCAATAACTTTTAACCTCCTCCAGCTGACTGAGGATGCCATGAAGGCAAAACTTTCCCACCAAGAACACAAGATCCTACAGTGACTGTGTAATGCCTGTATGCACATGTTTACATAATTCTATTCATTTTTTAGTAAAGCTATTATTAATAATTATTCTTTAAATAGGTCCACTATGTTAATATCCATCTAAGATATAAAAACTATTTATTGCTATGAACACATTAATTAGATCTTACATAATTCATTACATAAAACATCTAGTCCACCAAAGGGGGTTGGGTCACTTTCAGAGTCTGGATTATTTTAATGCTTCTTCCTTATTGTCTTTAGGGAGTTTTTCCTTTCCACTGTTGCCCCAAGCTTGTTTAATTTAGGATTGGCTTTAGATATTAAGATAACAGCAAATTTTAAAGCTGCTCTGAGACAACGCTCCATTATACCAAAGTTCTATAGAAATAAATATGACATAATAATAATAATAATAATAATAATAATAATAATAATAATAATAATAATAATAATAATAATAATAATGCAATACTGCCCAGGAGAATATCTATGCATTATTGCAGGCACCCTTATTTACAACAAGCAAGCTTCGATTCAAGCAATTGAAGTTTCTGCGTCTTTCTCAAGGGTCCAAGAGTGGCAATAATGGAACTTAACCCATCAACTTTAAACTGCTCAGCGGTCTAGGCTCTTAACAACAACACATAGGCTTATTATATGACAATATTATTTCTGCTTCTTCTGGTCAGTATCAGTGAGTCTGCAGCCTCTGTGACACCTACCCTGACTTGGAGACACTACTGGAGCTCCATGTCCAAGTAGTGGAGACATAAATAAAATTCAGGCTGCACTACGTACGTGATGTAAGTTTGGGAAAGAACTTACCTGAAGAATGAGACTCTAGTCACAATACCTCTGCTTCAGCCCATAGTTACCCAAGCATACACCAGGCAGCAGCATGTGGTCCATGCTGTAAATTTCAACCATAATGCTGTAGTGGCTCAGGAGGAAATACAGGCACTGTAGTCTAAACGTGGCAGTCCTGACTGCCGTGTCCACCGAGTGGCTGCACATGGACAAATCCGTCTTAAGCTAGTCTCACCTTTTTCACTCAATGTTTTCAAACTTTAGTAACAGCTAAGGCGGCTGAATGTTTTCAGATGAATAAGACACACCGAAGGGATAACGTTGGTCATATTATTCGTCTTCAAGAGTACTCGGGTGACGGAGTGGTCACTGTTTACTTGCATTTACAGATTCCAGAATCCGGTTAATGGGACCACATCGGGACGCGATGGTTTTGGTCCTAATAACCGGCTGGTCCGATTAAACTAACATGCCCTATGTTACAAGACGGGACGTGTTATGTAACATATTAAATGTTTATTAAACAACAACAAACAAGAACTACTGTTACTTACCAACTTTGTCCATTGAAAAATAAATTTGCAAACAAGTTTTTCGAAACGATCTACAACACAATGTATAGGTACTCAGCATACTAAGCATAATACTGTAAAAAAAAAAAAGTTGCTATAATTTGCTATAATTTAGTATACTTTTAGTATTTATTTAGTTAATATCCAGGCCACCCATGGAGGTCGGGTCCCCTGTTGAGTCTTGGTCCTCACAAGGTTTCTTCCTACCATTTTAGGGAGTTTTTCCTTTCCACTGTCGCCTTAGGCTTGCTCAACTTGGGATTGGCCTTTTAAGATAATGTAATATTGTGAAGCTGCTTTGAGAAAATACTCCATTGTAAAAGGGCTATATAAACAAACTTGAATTGAATTGAACATAAGTAGCTACAAATTCCTTTATAACCGTTACAAAAGTGCATTCAGTCAAACGACATTTTTTTTTACCCCACATGGCTGTAATGGCATACATACTATGGAATTCTAAGAATGCAAGGTACAGATTTTAATGCAGCTTTTTAATTTTAATGCATTAGCACAGGGCAGGATAAGAGTTGTAAAAGGTTAAAGCAGCATGGTGGATCAAAATCTTCTTTATATTTATTGATGTAGTTTACAGATTCATTTTTATTTCATTCAATATCAATATTTATGACATTAGCAAGGTTACACTGATCCCATTTAGACATTCAGACTGGGCAAATTTGGGCGAATTTCATCGCCTTAATAATAATAGAAACCAATAGATAGATGCCAAAAATGGACAGGCAACTTTATACAGGCCTATGGAATAGCAACTTTGAGCAGGGCATCATCAAAACTTTTAAATCGTTTCTACAAAACGTCAACACTGCAAGGCTTTTAGGAGTTTTTACCTTAGTTTCATGGATGGACTGGGAATAATTTACCAAAAATGTCCAGCCACCAGCATCCTGTACACAGCATCCTATGAGCACTGATGAAGGATTAGACGATGAATAAAGCCAACTGTGCAACAACAGATGATCTCCTGACTTTACATTCACAAAACGTATGGTAAATATGTCTAACAGAGTGCACATGGGGCTAACTGTGGATTAAACAACTCCAGCAGCACTGCTTTGCCTATCATTCCAGCACATAAGTGTCTATGTAATGCTGATCCAAAATGCTGTTCCTGTGGGGTCCTGACCATTAGAGAACAGAGTAAAAGGGAAAGAGTCTGTGATTGTAGAACAACAAAGTGCTCCTGAATGGCAAGTGAAACTGTTCAAACAGACGATTTGTAATAAAGTGACCGATGAGTGTATATTTTAGAACCCTGCACTGAACATGAATGTTAAGAGTCGATTAAAGAAACTGGAATTAATAAGCATGGTGGGTAATGGAATAATTTGTGCAGATGGCAGTGGTGATGACAGTAGTGTTTTTTGCTCTCGTCATTTATTTGAAGGATGCGAAATTTAAAGCTGCAACACCCTAAAGAAAACAAATCATCCTCTACTGCTTAATCAGAGCAAGAATCTAAAGTGTGATAGATCGTTCCTCCTGAGACATGGTTTTGGTTTTTCAATGCATGTTTAGTTTATTTTAAATAATTTCTGTGGAGAATGATACACCAACGGAAATATTCATTAGTTTTGTATTTTTCTTAAAGCAATTATCCATTTTGATCTTTTGGTAGTTGATTGCACTTACAGCAAGATACACGTTTCGAAACGATCTACAACACAATGTATAGGTACTCAGCATATGAATCATAATACTGTAAAAAACAAGTTCTTACTAAATGCCAGTCAACGTTTGAAGAACTTATCCAGTGTGATCTGACACGCTTTTTCTGTGGCTAAGTGGCAACTTTTTTGTAGTAAATGTAAATGTAAGGCAAAGACCTGTAGGTGGCAGTAGAGGACTGGGGAGAAACTCAGGAGTTTTCGGGTAGTAATTCCAGAGACGAAGAGTTTCATCACGGATATTACACACTGTACACGTTCTTTGGTCCGATTAAGCGGAATTTCGGTCCAAATAAGCGAATAACATTACACGTATATAATAAGATTTGTTTCTGTACTTTAGGATTTGGTCCCAATAAGCAGCTGGTCCCATTAACCCGTGGTCCTATTAACCGGAATCGACTGTATTCAGATAAAAACAAAAAACAAACAAAAATGTATGTCTTACATTTACTTTAACTTTCCTTTCCTATCAGACAATATAAACCAGCTATAGTCATGTTGTGTCTGGTAAATTTAAGTAATGAGGGGAAAGAAAATGAAATAATGGTGTAAATTCATACATTTTATGTCAACAGGTGATTATAACCATAAACTGGTACAAAACAGGGTTATTATCGTTAACGTAAACGAACTTTTCGTTAACTGAAATTAAAAAAATGATAGTTAAAATAGAAAAACGATAACTAACTGAAACTGTATTATGTGTTTACAAGACGAACTAAAACATACTGAAATTACAGATAAAATACCCTTCGTTTTTGTGTTTGTCTATTTATTTATAAGCCTTAAGAACTGGTGAGAAATCGTTTTTTTTTTCGACAGTTTTATGTTACCTGCCGTCACTTTACGGCACCACATAATGCCTGATGGCCCTGCTTGCTTACAGTTTGTTGATGCTCACCGTGCTAGCGGTCCTATATGGGTTTTCTTTGAACATGGCAGCGAAAATGATCAAATCAAGTGTCTTGTAGTGGAAACAGGTGATAAAATATGTGGAATATTTTTCAAGGGGAAAAACCCCACGAATCTCAAAGTCCATTTGAGAAGCTCACACAAGAGGGTTAATTACGAGTACCTTGACAAGCTCTGAGTAGCTCCCCCGAAAGAAAAGCTACATCCCGCTAGGTAGCACCGGCTAACCGTCGACCAAGCTGCTGGTGAGTTAATACTATATATTTATTGTATTATACTATATATTATATTATATTATATTATATTATATTATATTATATTATATTATATTATATTATATTATATTATAT
>JAVSBV010079817.1:0-10012 GCA_033117975.1 Parotocinclus spilosoma | reverse complement strand
TATAAGTTTATTTTAAATAACTTATCTCTGCATCCTGTACACTTGCCATTGTGACCTGATTGTTAACTTTGTAAAATTACTGATTGTTATACATCATTCTATTTTCTTGTTATATATTTTTTTATTTATTATTCAGCAAGTTACTTAATGTAGGGTGATACATTTATAGAATCCTGCAATGGACTGGCAGCCTGTCCAAAGTTTACTTTTGCATGTGCCAAGTAAATTCTTTGTTGAATGAGATAAGATTAAAGATAAAATTCCTTTATTGTCATTGCACAGAGTACAAGAAATTGTGCTGCAACCCTTACAGTGCAATTAACAGACATTACCAGTTTACAAGACATCAAAACAACTTTAAGAATTAATTAAGACTTAACAAGAGTGTAGAAGTTAACATAAGGTGCAAGATACAGTTGAGTCTTATAGGAGTAAATCTATGTCTGAATATAATAGAGTGTAGCAGCTTTGGTGTTGTAAGGACAACAGTGTACGATATATTGGGTAATATAGAAGGTAAATGTCTGTTTGCCAGTAAAGGTAAAGATGCCAGTAACTGGAGCATTAGAATGTAACATAGAGTGTCCCTGAATGTGTTGTTCCTATATAGTCAGTACCTGGGTGGCACTGTCAGTGTTGAATAGAAGCTGTTCTTAAGTTTATTAGTCTGTAATGTGATGGATCTGTAGTGTTTACCTGAGGGTAGATAATAGATAATGTTTTAAATGTTCTTTTGGAAACCAGGACATTATTTTATTTTATTTCTGTCCACTTGTAGGTGAAGTGCAGTATAGACTCAATCAGGTATCCCAAAGTGGAATGCATCTTATTTAAGACACATGTTCTACAGGCACTATAGTTCTGAAAATGAAATTGAAAATGTCATGTATGACTGAAGGATAACTAGAATAACCTGAAAATGTTCAAGGCTCTTGGAAAAAAACACACTTTTACAGCTGGTGCCATTCTCTTCATTAATCTTAGCATAAATCTCATGAAGATTTTTATTTCTAAGTTTGAGTGCAGCTTAAATGACTTGATGTCTGAATTCTTTCCCAAAATCGTCAGAAAAGTCCCCAGAGAAGCTCTCAAAAAACAGCAATGTCATGTACATTTTTCTTGCCAGCTTGAACTGTGCCTTTTGAAAATTGCTCTATTAGAGGAATGAAAATGCCATCTTGTTCTAGAGTTGAAAGGTTCTGTATATGAGGCTCCAAGACGTTTTCATATCCACAGTTCTTTACATCATCACATTTAACCAACCGAGTAAAGCAGCTTAAGGACGATGTTGAGTGTCACACAGTGCAAAGCTTGTGTTTCCTATGAGATGTATCAAAAGGCTTACAGATATCAGTCATCTACATAAACCCCTAATAAAAGTGTCATCTCTTGAAAGCAGGCTTTTCTTGAGATTAGTAAAGATGCTTCTTGCCACTCTGCACTGTTTTGTGTGCTCTGTGGTTTTTATCCACCCTGCTAAAAGGTCCTGCCTTGCTGAGTTCTGTTGAAATGATGTCCATTAACACACATAATGGACGAGCATGGTTCAAGACTAGCAGCAAAAAACACCAGCACCTAAAATGAGTCTCCAAAATAACTGTTTTAAATGAGTATCAAAGTGAGTTTTTAAAGTGATTTTCCAAATGACTTTTAAATGAAAACAAAGCATGAGCCACCAAACCAACTAATGTTTTCAAATGTAGACTCCAAACAGAGAAGACACACACACATCAAGTTTGGCAGTGTACACTCCTCACATTTTTGTAACTATTTTTTAATTACATTTTTTCAAGGGACAACACTTGATAGTGATAGTGAATATATGCAATATTGTGAATATAACATTATGATCACCTAGTATACAAATAATACTACCTAAAATAATACTTTCAAATGTGGGCTGTGACTTTTCCCCCAATATTAATTCAAAACTTGTCAAGAGTTGGAAATGTAATTTCTCTCTCAAAGATTTCTTTGTCTTTCCAGCTGGAAAGTCTGGTAAATAATTCACTTCCGCTCTCCTTGTACATGTTACATAATTTATCGTATTTCTTAGACTTTAAAATTTCTAAAATTTCCCATTTTATATTTTACACTTATCTTCCAAAAATAGAATCCACTCATCAAACCTTTCTCTTTTAGACATGAATGCTTTTTGATTAAAGCTTCTGCAACATTGTCAAATTCAGCGCTTGTATAGGGTATGCTTTGTACTTTATTGTTTTTGAAGCCAAGTACTCTAAAATGGCCGACTTAAGTTTTGGTCTTGGGCTGAGGAGGGTGCCATTATTCCAAAATTTTTTATTGACCTTTACCAGTTGACACTGATGTTGTTTCCTGTACCACAAGGGTTTTTTCACTATGTATTTTAAACTATCTTTCAAAACACACATCTGCACAATCACTTCTGTTGCTTATTCCTCCTAAAGAGACCATTTTGGCAAGGTTAACCACAATAACATTAGGGTACTTCTGAGTCAATTTATGTGCCACATCCTTTTGCAGGATTTCAACAGGGACAGCTGAGACTTGTGGAACTTCCAGAGAGGGTCTTTCATACCATGGTGAATTCAAATAATGGCCAGTCATTATGTTTTTAAGCAGTTTGTGTGGCTAAAAACTTGTTAAAAAAAACAAAAAACCTTTGGCTTCTAATCTCATTGTCCACAAGGAAACAGGTGATGAAAACATTGCTGGATAATGTTCTAGAAAGTGGTGTTATGGTAGCAGTTTCCAAGTATGCAATTGACTCATCTTTATGGAATGAGCAAACTACCAAATCAGTAAATATCCTTAAAGTCTAGTATGAGTTGTTGGCCTGATTCATCTGCTTCCAACAACTAGTGGTATCAGTCTCAATAAAAAAAACAGTTCTCATGTGTATTGCCACTGTCTGTTCTTTTTCTTGGGAAGATATGTGGTAATAATGAGGAAGATTAGTCTTGTCTCACCCCTTATAAGGAAAGGTCTGAATCGAGTGATTTAGAGTATCTTAAGAAATACTGCTTGGCGATTAAAATTTCAAAGCACTTAGCTAGCTCAACAGGCACTACATGCCCTCAAAATGATCATGAACAAGATCAGGGGAAACCAGAAGTAACCTTAAAATAATAAAGACTCTCCAAACATATTTTCCACAAAACCGGCCAATCCATGAGTGCCAAGTCTATTTGCCACAAAAAACTGGACTGTGCCATTAATAAATGTTCCTAGATGCTCGGTAAATACCCATTGCTGCTACAAAGTCACAATATCTTGCAGAAGGGGCTGCAATATTTTGGGATACCTAAAAATATTTATATCATCACTTTTACATAGCAAATAATAAAAAGCAAAATAAATTGAGAAAAGAGACGAATGAGAACATGGTGGTAGGTTTCCTAGAATCCAATACATTTAACAAAGTTTGTGCTTTTTTTGCATGACCTCTCCAATGGATTACAGATTAATTAAAATTAGTAATAAAATAAATAAACTAAATTATAAAACAAAATAGATTATAAAATGAGTCCGCAGTGGGAAATCTTTGGAAGCAAATTGTGTTCTAATGTCCAAATAATGGAGGGAGTTACTGCACACTGGTGGGACTGGGTTCTGTTGATGAAGACCAGTATAGTGATGCTGAGGTGGAGGAACATCTAAGTGTGTGGTGCTGGAAATAGTACTGAAACATCTACTCTGAGAGAAAAGAGAAAATGTAGTTATTGATGGGTTAGGAGCACAGAGTCTACTATCCATTACTGATGCCATGTGCAGCATGAAAACTCCGGCAGCATAGGTAAAGGGAGCAAGCGCAAGCCTCAGTCCTCCTTCTTATTAAAGCATAATTGCATCACCTGTTTAATATGTTTTTACCAACATTTTACATTTTTATTTGTCCCTCTCTATCAGTAAAGCTTTGACCTAAAGGGTTCAAAGTCCAGATTTGAACCCTATAGAGAGTAATTAGTCTCACATTAAACACAAACTAACGGAAACATTTTCCAAGTACCGGTACTCATCAGCTGTTTGAAGCCATTACCATTGAGTGGGAGCTTTTTCAGTTGTTCTATTTGTTTAATTTTTGCAATTTTACTGACCAGTTGTTTACATCTGAGACCATTACAAGCATAATAATCTGGATTTAGTAGTCATGACAAAAAACTCCACCAAGTCGCAATCACACAGATTGGATACAAAAATATGTGTAAAGCAAAGCATGAGGCTATGCAAGGTCACAATTAATTCCAGAGACACTTTAAACAATTAAAGGCATCTCTCAGAAATTAGTCCACCATCAAAAGGGCACTGGAGTCTGTGGCAGGGTTGCAAGGAGAATTTTTTTTTTGGCTATTTCATAATGAATACAGCGTATGTATACACCCCATTTCTGTCAGTGTGTTTTAGCAGACTTGTTTGACCATACAACTACTGAACCGTCAATGTATGGCACTATTGTCTACTATTGCAGTTTGAAATGCTACTGTTTTCCCCGGAAGTCAGAAAACCAGTATCTGGTGGAACCACCATTTACCCCATATCTCCTTTGCATAGAGTTTCTTAGGTTGATAATTGTGGCCTATGGAATGTTGGACAAATCCTCTTCAATGGCTCTTCGAAGTTGCTGAATATTGTCAGGAACTGGAACATGCTGTCATATACATAATCAAGAGCATCCCACACATGCTGAGATTTTAATTATCATGCTGGCCATGCAAGAACTGGAATATTTCCAGCTTCCAGGAATTGTGTACAACATGTCATTGAAACAGGGGACTGGGCATTATCATTTTGGAGGTGTAGATGCTGAATGTGGAAGTCCTGGGATGGTGTGGTTACACATAGTCTACGGTTGTGAAGCCAGTTGGATGTATTGCCAAATTCTCTGAAACTGCCTTGGAGACAGCTTATGGTAGAGAAATAAACACTCAATTCATGGACAACAGCTCTGATGGACATTCCTGCATGCTAGTTGCACTCTCCCTCAAGACTTGAAACATCTGTTGCATTGTGATGCGTGATAAAACTATGATAAAACATTGTATAGTGGCCTTTTATTGTGGCCAGCCTAAGGAACACCTTTGCAGTTATCATGCCGTGTAATCAGCGTATTGATATGCCACACCTGTAAGGTCGATAGATTTTTTCAGCAAAGCAGAAGTGCTCACTATCACAGATTTAGACAAATGTGGAGAAGCGTCTGGGCGCAAATCTCACTCCTAAGGCTTCCTCTCCTTTGGGACATATCTGAAACGCTCAAGAGGAGGTGGCGCCGTTTCCATTATCGTCATCTAGTGTCATGGGGTGGTTTTGCCAGTAGACCCAGAATACAAACGCTGTTTGTGTGGGAGTGTGTTTGTATGTAGTCTGAATGATAAGAAACGTTCCCAAATATTTGTGTGCCTTTTCTCTTTTCTAATTCAAATTTTGGACTGACAGATCGGAACTATTCATAACAGGGGAGCAGTATATATTATATATACAGTGGAGAAAAAAAAATGTTTGATCTCTTGCTGATTTTGGGTAGGGTAGGTTTATTTTAACAGTGAGAGATAGAATATCTAAAAGAAAATACAGGAAATTACATTGTATAAAATATCCAAATTTATTTGCATTTTGCAAAGTATTTGATCCCTCTTGCAAACAAGACTTAATACTTGGTTGCAAAACCCTTGTTGGTATCACAGCAGTCAGACTTTTATCTTATTGTTGATGGTGAGGTTTGTGCACATATCATAAGGAATTTAGGTCCACTCCTCTCTAAATCATTAATATTTTTAGGCTGTCGCTTGGCAACTCAGACCTTCAGCTCCCTCCATAAGTTTTCTATGGGATTAAGGTCTGGAGACTGGCTAGGTCACTCAATGACCTTAATGTGCTTCTTCTTGAGCCATTCCTTTATTGGCTTGGCTGTTTGTTTTGGGTCACTGTCGTGACTGTCTTAAAATATGATTGAGAAAATGATGACAAATTTCTAGCAATCAAAACAATTAGCCTTTATTTTTATTTACTGACTCGTTTGTATTAGAACATAAACATATCGCTTATATCCCAATCAAATGTAGTGGAGATTCAGAAACCTTGATAATATTAGCTAAGCAAATATTTCGCTAACCAACCATATATTATAATTCCAGGAATATATGTGACTTAAATTTAGTGTTCATCATAACATATTACAGAAACGTATAAAATGCAAACAGACTGCAAGAAACATTGAGTTTATTTACAACAATTTTCACTTGCTGTAGCCATAGATATCGTGCAAATGGCCCATTGTTTCCGCGTGATTCGCATTTCACTCACAGATCCCATCTGGATATATGAACTCGACCACTTGATTTGGTCCCTCAGTGACCAGCTGCTCTTTTACAAAAGCTCTACAAGACGAAAGAAATAAAAGAAGTGCAACTCACAAGGTAAGTGCGGAATGTCCCCATGTTATGGCTAGTGCTGACAGACATGATCGAACGTACACTTAATAAACTCCATGTCTGTTCGTCCTAACCTCCTCTTGAGCCCCTCAGATGGGTACCACAAAAGAGCACCCAGTTCCAGTCCCAAATTTGGTAACAATATTTGTAAAAAAAAAAAGGTATTTTGTGTACATAGAAAAGTCTTATATCTTTGAGTTCAAACTGATGAAAAGTGGGAGCAAAAACAAGTGTTGTTTATTTTTTGTTCAGTATATGTATATGCATATGCTCATATGAACAGCAATATGTGTATATGGATATAGACATATATATTGGTGTGAAGTGTGGGGAAAGTGAGGAAAACAAAAATAAAGCAAAAGACGGGTGAAAGTGTTAACACTAAACAGTGTGGAGAAGGACTCAAAATAAGGGAATTATTAAAGAGCAAGGACACGAAACAAAATGCTGAACAAATGCAGTGCTTGTTAGTGAACAGAAATGCCATCAACAAAGCTGAAGTGGCAGTGCGGCACGTGAGAGAAATAAAAGCAAACACACTTGTTTAGCAGAGTCGATTCATGAACACAAATGTGGTTTGAAAACAATACAGGAGCTCGTGGCTCACGTAATATTAACAAACCAGACTCATGCAAACAAAGGGGAGATGCTGACAAATATACAGCATTTTATATAGGCTGCAAAAGAAAAGCCATTGCTAATAGTAACTGCCTAGCCTGAATAGAAAACAATGAAATCAGTAAGAAACAATGCAGCTCACCTCGCAAAAATGGAGAGCCAATCACACACGTCTAACCAAATTATTTATTTTCCTTAGAACTTTTGATCTTATACTAAACTCATAATATCTGGTACCATCTTTCCCTGAGTACCTCGCACCGAAGTGCTACCAATACCGCACCGGAACAAAAGGACCAACACAAGGAGAGGATGTGCAGACGTGCCATTGCTTGTTGTCCCAAACCTGGTACATTTTGCGGGGAATTTAATAGAATATTTCTGCATAAGGAGAAGATCAGTCGGTTATGTGGTCCAGAAATTAAACTAAAATAAGGCATGCTTTCAGCCTTAATAAGTTGCTCGATCCTGTAACATCTGTTACATTTCCTGTGTTTATAGTTTTTGTTCACTTTTGTTTTATCTATGGTAGCTACATTTGTGAGCAACATTTTGTAATATATTCATTGACAAAAAATTATGCATCCATATTAAAGTGTTAAATTGCTGTAAATCTGCAGTCATGCGGTTATGTCTTAGGCAGATATATAAATGATTACAGGGGTGGTCTGATAATACACGGGGTCTTTCCACAAGAGGGCACAAAAATGACTCGCCCACTGTCTATAAAATGACTCTCAGTGGCTACTTTTGGGTAGTGTACCTCTTGGTGATAGCTCATTGACTGCTATGCATTGTTAATTTAAACATGCAAACATGGCAAAGAGGCTTCGGACATCCCAGACAGACCACCAGTAGAGAGAATCATTTGATTTTCTGACAAGAGAATAAGCAGTTTTTTTCACCATCCAGACAAAAATGGCACTTTCAAATCACACAACTGTATCTCCCTTGACAATTTCATTCACTTAACAGAAGTAAATTTGTTGTCATAGTGGCCATTACGGTTCTTGCCATTGACAGCCAGCTGCAGTTTTTGTGTAAAGTGGTGTTATAAACAAGACAACTGGACTCATATGGACGATTTGGCAAATCTCTTTGCCAGTTTGCAACACTTCTTTGGATGCCCAGATTCATCTCCATTTGAGCATTTTTGTACCAACTGGAATGCCATCTTAGGTAATCTTATTATTGTGCTGGTTTGAATTGCCCAGATGCAACATCTGTGAGTTAAATGTGCCAAAAAATACCGTACAAAACATACATGCTTTCATGGCCTACTGTATCGCATCTTGTATCAAGGCTGCAGGAGGCCCAGCAGGCTCCTTTCATTTGTACAGCCCCCCCCAAATGTATCATTTCACTCTAATATTGTAATGACATACATATATCTTAAGTACATTCATACATATAAAGTTCCATTCGATTCTAACAACTCCTTCTTGTTGAGCTATTTTTTGTCAATGAGTGTTATTTTACTCGGGTTATTTACTAGTGTTATTGCCTTAATGTTTATTTTCCTCCTGTTTGGCAAGAGTAATTTTCATAAAGTGCTTGTTACTGTGTAAATGTTTATGTCTGCTTTGGCCAATGTTATTCTGCAAACTTAATCAGAGAGTGTTGCAATCTCTCCAACCATTGCAGAATTCAGAGTCCAAAATAAATAATTGAGTACTGAATACTGCACATTATTAAGCTCCTTTGATCAAATTAATGACCTTACTAAACCCCTTCCTTCAGCTTTCCACCCTTCTTTATCCACAACATTTTGGCCAGCATGCTAGGACTTTCAGGATTCGGTTCTATCCATGTTCATGTTCATCATGCAGCAGACCAAGGGGTTTTCCCTAATATTTTTATGTGTCAGGGTTTTACACAATATTAAAATTGTGACTGTTTATTAAATGACCTCATCAAATTAACATTAATGCAAACTTTGAGGCTGTTGTTATTGGATACAGTGCACCACAAAGCTGATCCGTTGAATTATTGCACAACACTACATCAGTATATAAATCAAGTCAAGTCAAATTTATTTATATAGTGCTTTTTACAATATAACATTGTCTGAAAGGTTAATTCCAAATTGAGCAAGCCTAGGGTGCCAGTGGCAAGGAAAAACCCAAATTGTTGTAAGGAAAAAAACACTCCTTGGGTGGCCTAAATGTTAACTGAAATACTTGTTAATTGAAAAATTTCACACAACGGCAATGCAGAGTTCTTGCATATGATGTGAAAAGATTATAGTTCTCAGTCACAATGACAAATTTATCACTTTAATACAAGCAGAAAAAAACTGATGGAGAAATTGTGTATTTATGTGACACAAGTTACAGCTGCAGGTCTGAGTTACTTTAATTTGTCTGTCTGATTTGTTTGTTTGATAGATAACACCAGGGAGTAAAGCAGCTCTAGGTGACCTGTGCCCTGGAGATACCATTTTGGCCATAAATGGAGACAGCACAGAGTCTATGACACACATGGAGGCCCAGAACAGGATTAAAACCTCCACGAAGCAGCTCACCCTAAACATCAGCAGGTAAATAGCCTGAAGAAATTTGTCAAACTCATACAGTGCACAGTTTGACAAAGGAATTATTGTGCTATTCATTTATATTATGAACATGTGAAATGAGAATATTCAGAATGTTCAAGTATTATTAGGGTGTAGCCTCATTCTTAGCAGACCAACAAGGTAGGTGTGTCTAATAGGGTGCACAGTGATTGGACACAGCACTCCTGTGTCTTAAATGATGTAAACTAGCATACAACCAAAGCTGTACTTCATCTATGTAAACATGATCATTTCAGTATTTGTCCGATTCCATCAATTATATTAATGATTGTTGACATTTGTTTCTGTAATAGGAAGATATTTCTAAAGAGCCATAGATTACATGCATATGCTTGATTTTCTCTTAGCTCTGTTCCATATCATATATATATATATATATATATATATATATATATATATATACACT
>JAVSBV010079806.1:0-10012 GCA_033117975.1 Parotocinclus spilosoma | reverse complement strand
CTAAAACTAAATGACATTTTAATCACAAGACTAAGACTAAAACTAAATCAAAATTTGCTGTCAAAATTAACACTGATGGACAGCCAGGTATGTGTATATCATTTACCAGTATGGGACCAGGACACTTGAGGAAGACGAGAAGAAGTGTGATTCTCTGGGCAGTGTCTTGTTGGAAAAACCATAGGTCCAAGAATTCATGTAAAATGCTTGGACCCAGAAGATGCTATTCATTCCACTCTTAAAATTCCTGTACCCTCTGTAGTACTGTACCGTCTGAGGGCAAGAACAACACAAAAACAAACAACATAATGACAGATTTTTCAGAATCACTTATGTCAAAATGATTGACACTCATATGTATTTTGTGCACTGAGTCTGCTTTGTAGACTTTGTAGCAATACAAAACAAGGAACCTGAGACGCCAATCAATATAGAACCTTTCCAGATTTTTTAAGATGCTGTAGTTGTAGATTTTGTGTATTCTTCTCTTCAGCTCATTTGCAGCTATTTAATGGAGTTTAGGTCAGGGCACAGGGATGACTATGTCTTAAGCTTGGTTCTGAGGTCAGGAAACAGTTTTACTGCTTATGTAGATGCATGTTTTGGATCACTGTTCAAACCCTTATCAGGAAAAGCAAATGGACACTGAGACTGAGACTTCATGGAGTCCATGATGCCATGTATCTTATTGAGGTTCCCACTGGATTTGGAGGGAAAACAACCCAGCAAAATCAAAGGCTTTCTTCTGACTCATCTCCCAGATAGTTTGTTGGCATGGAGTTGGCATGTAATTGTAGATGTAGAAACTTGGTGACCCCAAAATGCTACCATCATCTGCAAATTTCAAAACATGATCCTTCAGAAGGGGGGGGGGGGGGGTCACATAATATGGTGTTTATGTGAACATTTGGGCCAAACAGGCACTTATTTTAGATGAAATGAGTAGCTAGTTAATATATGAGCCAACAACACATTTAAGAGGATTTTAAAGTCATAAAGGTTCACAGTCAATTTGAGTGACTTTCAGGAAAATAAACAAAGCCATCTTTGATTTCCAGGTAGCACTGCTTATTCTGATGCATGGCAACAAAACAAGTGCCTCAAATGTTGTGTTATATTGGATGTCGAGGTGCCTTGTCATTTTGTGGCTGGACAAGTGTATCATACAGGATGGCTAACCTTTAAAAATAATGTTAAAAAATAGATAGAAATAGTCTAATTGTCTAAATGGAATTGTAAACTGTTTTAAGTACAGAACAGGGGTGTCATGAGACCCCAATGTTGTTATGCCCGACTTACATCACAGCAGTAAAAGTCACTTTTATTTTATATTGCTGACCAGAATTACAGGATACGCCACACAAATTTATTACAGTCATTACATTCCCCATAATGCCCCAGCAACTTTCCAAAAGTTTGACTGGCTTTGGTCAGAGCCAGGTTCTTTAGGTTTTCTGAATGGATTAATGGTCACTAGCTAATATTTAAAAGAAAGTCATCCACGCTGCAGGCAAGTTGATGATAGCTCATAGCACAACAGGGTTGTATTTTGGCCACTCATGAGCCAAAAAACGGCTTTAGGCACTTTAGCGTAAACAAATTAAATGTAATTAATAAAATCTTTATTAAGTGTGTATTAGTTCTTAATTTCTCATCCATAGCAGTGTAATTCCCACTGGCAAACCACTTAATCTGTTCTTTATTCACAGTTTTGCCTCTTGCCTCTTTGCCACTTGGCAAAGTAGTGGGATACAGCCGTACCCCTCTAAATTCTGTGTGTCCCCCAATACAACCAATAGTCTACAATTTATTGTGAAAGTCTACACACTCTTTGAATTTTTCACATTTTGTTATGTGGCGACCTTGTGCTAAAATAAAAACTACCGTAAGTGACTTTTTCCACCTACAATCTGCTCTCAATGTCCCCTAATTACAAAGTGAAAACAGAATTTAGGAAAAACAAACGTAGTTCGGTGGGTAGCACCGCTGCCTCATCGCAAGAGGGTCCCGGGTTCAACACCGAGGTGATGTGGCCTGGGTCCTTTCTGTGTGGAGTCTGCATGGGTTTACTCCGGGTACTCCAGTTTCCTCCCACAGTCCAAAGACATGCAGGTTAGGCTAATTTGTGCCATTACTGTGTGACCCCGTCTAGGGTGGGCACTGGCTGGCTCTCGAACCCGTGTGTATTAAGTTTAAGATACTGGATGGATGTGTTAAATCGGACATTATATTCAAAATGGTGTCAGAATTGTAACATCGCTACTAGTTCTTCATTTGTTCATGCTGTTTAGTACTGTAATGTGTAGGTTGCGACATCTGAAACATTCTCCGACATCTTTTCATTATTACCCAATGATACTTCTTAAAATGATTAATATTAATATTAAGGCATGTAAGGTATTTGATCAGTGAAAGGCGTTTGATGGGAATTGGCCTGTAGTGTGAGATCTAATATCTACTGCTTGTAATGAGTGGGTTCAGAACACCAAGCCCTGAGTGATAAAAAGACCAGATGTTATTGAGATTCATTTCCTGTGATATCTCTTTGCCATCTCCTGCTCTCTTCTGCTTTTTCTCACGTCTAATGCTAGCGTGTAAATAATTGTTCACCTTTTGTAAACGCTTCTCGTTCCATTATTTCAAGTGATAAAAGCAGCGTATCTGGCAACGCACGCTAGTGTTCCCCCGCTAAAGTTGGTTCTCTGAAATTTCACAACTAAGGACAAGTGTGTAAATAGAACTTCGTTTATGGAAACTTTGTAATGTTAGAACTGTTTATGTGCACAAGTTTGTAAACTGCTAACATCAAGTTGAGGTTCGATTTGACGTGTGTGTTTGTGTGTATAAATATATCAGGTGGTTTTTGGTGCTTACCAGGCAACCTTCTTGATCACACTTAATTCTAAAAGCTGTGCACACACATTCAGGCATTTGTCTTACTGCCTGATGGGATATAATGATTACTGTACCTAATGAATGGAACAACTAACCCAAACCTTATCAGTCATCTAATGGAGATCTTTTAAATCTTTGGGGTTTTTAAAAGAAAGCTTGAGTTGTGGACTGGAAAAACAGTCTTTAGAAGTAAACGCTTATTTTTTCTATCTATGTAAAGTATAGGAAGTTTTACACACACACAAACACACACAAGTAAAAAATCAAAAATGCTTTCCCAAGTACGGAAATGCTTCCCATGCCTCTCATTCCAAATATTGCTGTAAACTGCCTCTATTAGTGTGCCATTTGTTATTTCTAAAATATGCAAACATATACACACATAAATCCGTGTGTGTGTGTGTGTGTGTGTGTGTGTGTGTGTGTGTGTGTGTGTGGTACACTCACGCTCTAGACTAAGACCGAATGTTAATCATGTTTCTAGCATTTCAGCCTAATTTCTGTCTGCCTGTCCTTGTGTGTGTGTGTGTGTGTGTGTGTGTGTGGTATTTACTTATGCATTCTGTCTGTATAATGTTAGATTGTTTTTATTCCTAAAAAATAATTAGTTATTTAGCTTAGTATTTGACTAACTGTTTAGGTTTTTATGTATGAACAGCAGTGTGTATTAAGTTTTTTTTATCTCTAACTACAATTAATGCAGAATCTCTATTTGAATTAAGCTTTTTTTGTCATAATAGTTTTTTTTTCCAAATAATTTCAAAGTGATATATTTTATTAGTGGCCGGCTTTCGCCTCACAGCAAGAGGGTCCAGGGTTTGATCCCAAGTGGAATAATCTAGGTTCTTTCTGTGTGGAATTTGCATGTTCTCCCCATGTCTGCGTGGGTTTACTCTGGGTAATCCAGTTTCCTCCCACAGTCCAAAGACATACATGTTAGGCTAATTGGTGTTTTAAAAGTGCCATTAGATGATGATAGATGATGATGATGGAATGGTGCTCGGCCTGGGGTTGCCTTTGTGCACTGGCTTTCTTTCCCACTCCCCAATCAGGATTATGCCATTAAGAAAATGAATGATTGAAGTTTTCTTAGCACTTTATTAAAAAATGATGTATTTTTAGTGGCAGACTTACACCAAAGTAAACTTACCACTCATTTATAGATTTGGCAACCTTGAAAATGGGCCTCCCAGCAGGCTCAGTGCACATGTGACAAACCTAGACAGTGTTTGTTTTTAAAACAGCCATTTACCTGAGGTGAAATGGATCCTATGATCTAAGAGGACTTTAGGTCGAACATTCTGGAGTGTGTAAAATGTTTCTGAAAGCACAGAATTCCCTGGGTTTTGGATCTTTTTACTTTTCAGCTCACTGAATTGTTTTATTTATTTGAGCAATTTTAGTATTCGTATGAAAGCATTTTTGTAATGCACCATGGCTTTGGAACAATTATTCACTATCTGCAGTGCTGCACTGTAACGCTGATTTAACATTGATCGGATTGTCGGCCTTTCTACAGGCTACCCCATTCCTCGTGTCCTTAAATATGTACACACACACAAACTCAGGCGAGTAGCAAAGCTTTCTTTGATGATAAATAATTCACTATGGTTAATATGCCACTGTGAAGCCAGGGGTTTTAGCCCATAATCAAATTACGCACACTTCAGTGCTCATATTTCTTAATTAGTATTTTAAGATCTCTCTCTCTCTCTCTTGCTCTCTCTCTTCCTAGCTTATGGCACTACGGCTAATTAATTACTGCTTCTTTTCAAAATTTCAATTTGTACTAGGCCAGATCTTGGATATATCTCTCTAATCCTTAATCAGTGCTCACAGGATGCTGCCTATAGGATGCTGGTGGCTGAACATTTTTGGCTGGTGGACTTTTTTAAGTGGTTTAAGACTCCAGCACAACCGCAGTGTCGGATCCACTCATGCCAGCATAACACGGACTGACAAACCAACGCCACATCAGTGTCACTGCAGTGCTGAAAATGAGCCATCATCCAAATAGTACCTCTTGTGGGGTCCTGACCATTAGAGAACAGAGTATAGGGGACTAACAAAGTGATGTAGAGAAACGGATGGACTGCTGTACATGTACAGCATTTAACTGATGCCTATATTGAGGAAATAAGCTTAAGGGTCTTGCTCAAGAGCCTTCTATGTTCAGGTAGTTTTTCCTTGCCTCTTTCACCCTAGACTTGCTCAATTTGGGATTGGTCTTTTTATTTGCATGCTGCTCCTTTTGTAGCGCATAATATAATTAAACAATTCAAGCAATCTGGAGGAATTTCATTCCGTTAAAGGGCAAGGGTGTAAGCCTAGAAAGTCACATTTGTGATCCCTCAGACAGCACTACATAAGAAACCTTCATTCACAAATAGCTGGCAGTGCTTTGGCACTTTAATATAGAGATACATTCACAAATGCCACTTAAAACTTTAGTGTACAAACAAGAAGCCTTATGTTAACCATATGGCGTTGACTCTGCTAGACTCGGAGGCAGCTAGGATGGACCATCACACAGTGGAAATGTGTATTGTGGTCAGATAAATCAGTAGTCCAGATTTTTTGTTTAAGAAATGGATGCTCCAGACCAAGGATGAATAGGACCATCCAGATTATCAGCTACAAGTCCAAAAGTTCTGTCATGGAATGGGGCTGCGCCAATGCCCTTGTCAAAGGTCATTTAATTATGTGATGGCAGCATTAATGCAGATAAGTACACTGAGATTTAAAAGCAACATATGCTGCCTTCATGGAACATCATGTTTTAACAAGACAATGCAAATTATAAAACATGGCTGGGAAAGAATAGGGTACAGATACTGGACTGGCCTACCTGCAGTACTGACCTGTCCCCAAATGAGAATATAATGAGAGTTATGACGTAAAAAATAATACTTTAACAATCCAATAATGTTTCACTTAAGATGCGGAGGAAATGGAACATAATAACACCTGAAACATTATATCGCTTGTTATCCTTAGCGATGAAAAACCTCTTGAAAGCACTGGCAACATTGCAAAGTGGTAAATACTTTACTGTTTGGAATGTGTTGCAGTTCTGAAATGCAAGAATAGATGTTTATTAGCAAAACATAACCTGTTTTGGATCCATACTTTCTGCAATGAAGTAAAATCAAAGTAAATGTGAGAAACACTGTATTATTATTGTCACTGTTATGATTTCCCATCCTGTCCTAACGCTTTCTGATTTGGTGTTGTATGTCTGTAAAGTCACAAATCCCAACGACTGGCTCCTGTACGTTCTGAAGACCAATGATTTGGCACAGCTGCATGACATCACCCAGCGTCTCCCATCATCCATTACCGCTTTTTCCGCAGCGCTTGGAGCATAAACAAAAGGAAAACTTTATAAACACATCTTGTATCTTTCCCCTGCTTTTCTTGCGGATTCCACCTACAAGCGATGATAGCAGCGGCTTGCTACACACCCACAATATACAAACCTCGAGTCACCTCAGAGACTTGTCCCTCTCCAACGTGTCCAGGTTAAGAGCGAGACTGAAGCTTGAGCCAGAGTTCTGTAAAGCAGGGCAGGGTTTGGCAACCGCCACAACATATGGTCAGTTCTGGACCATTTGGTTTATGAGCTGCTGTTTGTGCTTTTTAGAGCAAAGGAAAACAGTAAGAGGAAAATAAAGAAAAGGCTTCAAGCACAGTGAAGGCTGACTGTAAAACTAACAAGAAGACTAAAACGAATCCAATGCACTTTTTTATCAAATCTGAAATCAAGGTTGAATGTTCAGTTTCCTCACAGCTTTTAGTTCTCGTTTATCACTCCCTGTTTACAGGCAGTGCTCTATTTCTGTTTTAGGAACTGTGCTTTGAAGAAAGACAAACCAAATTCTGGAAAGCAAGCTTTAAAAGGTGGGGGTCCGAAAGAGTTGTGAGAGGAAACAGGAGACTCTGGACCAGCGGGGCCCTGCTTCCTTTATATGTGTCTAGAGACTCTGGCACATCTGAACTCCAACGCGCTGGTGTATGTTTTCCTGGTTTTCGTTTTTATCTGAAAGTTAAATGAAGTCAGAATGACTGTAATCTCCCCTCGGATAAGTAAATAAAACAGCCTTCTATAACCCTATCTCACTGTGTGCGCGCGCGTGCGCGTGACAGTGTGAGAGAGAGAGAGAGAGAGAGAGAGAGAGAGAGAGAGAGAGAAAGAGGGTGGAGTAATAGTTAAGAGAAACCAACATTTGTGTGAAGAAATTTGTCATTGTGAAAGAGTTAGTGTTTCAGATTGTATGATGGAGCGGGACAAAGGGTGGAGGTGGGGTGGAGGCATAAACCGCAGTGTGTAATGTTTGTCAAGAAATCCGAATGAAGCTCATTACGGTTATACGTAGAGCCACAGCGCCCCCCACAGGTCGCTTGTATATAATCTCTAACAAAAAAAGTTTTTTTTGACTTCAGATTGACCCCTCGTTCTGCTTAGATCACAGCGCACGTATGTAAGTGAGGGTGTATGTATGTGACAGTGAGTTTTATTCAAAGCAGACATCCTATTATAAATACAGTAAATCAAAAGTTATAAGATGGAAAAAAAAGGGATCAGGTTGTTAAATAAGCATTGTGGTATGTGATAGATCTTGTACCGTTGGGGTTTGTTGTATGTGCATGTTGCACCTTTTACATTTCGTTTTAGAACATCAGAAAATGCATTTACAGTGGTGCTGATTGGGCCACTTTTCCTTTTAGAAATTGAAAATAAGACAGATGGAAAGAGGAAAAGCTTTTTTTCTTGAGCAAGGCTTTTGTAAAACATAATATGCTGTATTAAGTCAATCATTTCAAAACTTTTTTAGGTGGTCGATTTGTAAATTTTAACATCGATAATTCAGGGGTTTGTTTTATTTAACAGTTTCATCATGCACTCAAGCGTAGGAAGCGCATCGTATTCCAAATTAAACTCTACAGACAACCAATAAGTCGCTTCACATGTGAGTCTCAAAGCAGATGTTAAGGATTGGTAAAAAAAAAAAAAAGATGGGTTGCAAATGGGCGTTGCAAAGACCGTAGTGTGAAGGAAGTCGCTGAATTCAGCTGAATGTCAGGTGTATAGACACATACGTGAACTGTGGTGGCCTAGTGGGTAAGACACTGGACTATGGACCAGAACGTCTAGGGTTCAAATCCCACCTCTGCCAGGCTGCCACAGTTGGGTCCCTGAGCAAGGCCCTTAACCCACAATTGCTTGAATTGTACGTCGCTCTGAATAAGAGCGTCTGCTAAATAACGTAAATGTAAATGTACGGGCCTAGCAGCAGTGGCAAAAATCACGGTCTGCAGGAAATTCTTGTCACCGCGAACACCTGCATGTTTCACAGCTTGCGAATAAGGATCGCTACTTTTCCAGCAAGGGCTGCTTCTAGAAATCAACACAGGTCTTCACAAGCAATTTCTGAATGCACATGTTGTAATCAGTCTGCATATCATAAACATATGGAGCAAAGTGTCATGTAAAGGTCTTTGTTCACTTCTGTTCCCAAAATTGATAGTTACAGTGGGCGAAAAGACCCCAAAATTGGACTGTTTATGACTGGACACGCTGGTCAAAAGAATCTCATTCTAGCATCCTGTTCAGCAAACACCGCAGGAATCTTCAAATGGGGACTGCATGCATGATGTGTTTCAAGCTGGAAAAGGTTCTGTGATGTTTTGGAGGTGTCTACCTGCGTGGATATGGATCCCTTGGTTGAGGTGACATAAAATTTTAACTATAAAGCCACTAGTAACTAGTAAGCTCCTGGACAACCAGGTTTGCTCCTTATTTAACCAGGTAACATAACATTGCTATCCCTGTATAACAAGATTTTAAATATCGCGTTCCATTTGCATGGACATTCAGGAACAGTCACACATCTGGACTACCCCGAAAAATCGCCAGATGTGAATCCTTTTGAAAATGTGAGACTACCTGGCAACAACAACTATGACGCCAGGAAACACATCAACAAAATCTGGTTAAACTGTTTAATTCTTTGATGCAAGAATGGCTTGTTAAATCAATGCCAAATTTAATCTCAGCTGTTATTCGCACTTGTGGAAATATCACGCATTATTAGGTACGTGTCAGTCATAAGGTCTAGAGTGTTCGGTATGGTCTCCTGGATGGGAGTACTGACTACCCCATGACTATCCCTTCAAAACACCTTTCACAACTGGAGTGAATTTAAAAGGACCGTTGTCATTTAAGCGGTTCAGTTTGCTTTTCTTTTGGAGAAAAGGAGTGGGCACAGGAGGGCACAAGCTTGCTCAAGAAACAGATGTAATATGTCTGCAAGCTAGGGGTGGAACGATGCATCATGGCACAATGCATTACAAAGCAAAAATCTGACAATGTGCATCATTGATATGCATTGTTTAGATATCGCTTTATTAACTTCTTAAATTAGTAAACTTTGTTTACTTCCTAAATACAACTACAAGGAGGTTGGATAGCTGTTTGAGTTTTGGACCTTCCAAAGTCCTTTTTCATTTCCGCTGTTGCCCTAGGCTTACTCAATATGGGATTGGCCCTAGGCAGAGGTGGGAGTAAGTCACACAGGTGCAAGTCTCAATTCTCAAGCTTCAAGTCGCAAGCAAGTCCCAAGTCACTGTGGAAAAATTCAAGCAAGTCAAGTCCCTGCTATAAATCAAGCAAGTCTCAAGTCAAGTCATTAAAATTATTATGCCCAACCTGCTAATGTTTTGTTAGCCAGAGATTAGCGTTAGCTTAACAGACACAGTCACTTACCTCTCTCTGTGGGTTTTGAAGTGCCGAATAAGGTTTGATTTTGGTACTGCAAACCCTGCACGTTGTTCTTCTCATCGACTACATACTCCGTAAATCCAAATTTCATCATTTTAGGAGCAACCGCGTCCATGATAAGGGAAATCATCAACTCTGCTGGTCCGGTGCGATCTGATGGGTTGCCAAGGTTTACGCGCATTGCAAAACAAAATCAAAATACAAAATAAAGTAAAACATATATATATATATTAGGGGTGGCACGGATCACAAAATTCACGGTTCGGTGTGTATCACGGTTTGAGGTCTACGGTTTACGGTTTTGTACGGTTCTTTTTTTTTTTTTTATCTTAGCCC
>JAVSBV010079795.1:0-10013 GCA_033117975.1 Parotocinclus spilosoma | reverse complement strand
TTGACCTTCTTCGCAGGCGTTTTTGGTGGCCTACAATGTCCGGTGATGTTCAGTCCTATGTTCGGTCATGCTTTATTTGTGCTCAGATGAAGCCCGACAACCTTCGGTCTGCTGGGCTTTTGCGGCCCTTGGAATTGCCTTCTAGGCCTTGGCAATTCATTTCGACAGATTTTATTACCGACTTGCCAGTTTCAGACAATTGTTCTGTGGTCATGGTGACTGTGGATTCTTTAACAAAATTAGCCCATTTCACTGCGCTTGAGTCCCTTCCTGATGCCCCTGCTCTTGCCTCCATCTTCATGCAGGAGATTTCCCAACTACACGGCTTACCGGACAAAATTGTTAGTGACCGGGGTACTCAGTACGTCTCCAAGTTTTGGGCTCATCTTTGCAGTCTATTGGGGATTCATAGGGCTTTGTCTTCGGGTTATAGACCTCAAACCAACGGGCAGACTGAACGCCTGAATCATACCTTAGAGGTTTATTTGCGGTGTTACTCGAATTCCTCCCAGGATTCTTGTCAAGAACTGAGAACTTTCCCATAAGGAATAATGTAAATTGACGCCATCATTTAAAGACCCCCTGAAAATACACACTGTAAAACTCAGATGCATTAAGGCCATCTTACTCAACCCAAGATTGCTGCAATCAGATATGCAATTTCTCTTGTGGTTCAAATGTTAACAACAGAGAAAGTTTAAAACTTTTGTAGTTCGTCACAGGTAATTGAAGATGCAGTTGATGGTTCTGATGTCCTGGGAACGCAGCTGCCATATCATAGCCACAGTCTTCAAAAACTGACACACTATAGATGTATATTAAATAATAAAACAGCTAAGATCTTAACTATGCTATTGTGAATCTGAATCACTGAATCTCTGTGTACTGGGGTAGCCTAGTGGTTAAGGTACTGGACTCTGGACCAGAAAGTCCAGGGTTCAAAACCCACTTCTGCCAAACTACCACAGCTGGGTCCTTGAGCAAGGCCCCTAACCCACAATTGCTTGGACTGCAAGACTGTATAAATTGTAAGTCACTCTTGATAGGGGCGTCTGCTAAATGGTAAAATGTAAATGCACTACAATTTCAATAATTGGGAGACAAAATATTAATTATGTAATCACAGCCCCTGTACGTAGTTACAGCTAAATTTTGAAAGTGCACCTGGTGATTGTGCAAACTGTCAACTGTAAAAACAAATTAATTCCATTTCCCCTGCCCACCTGCAATAATGTTGCCAGACTGGGCAACAACTTTAAATCCATCTGCTACTTTATCCACACTGTCGCCATGAGTCAAGAGCACCATCTCCTCCTTCTGTAGCCCCCTACAAGCACATATAATTTAGATCAGAATTAGTCCACACTCCTGCAAACAGTGGTGCTTAAAAGATTTGAATCCTTTACAATAGTAAATAATTACAATAATATTTCTGCATAAATATACAAAACTCAGATTTTTAAACAAGTTCTAAAAGCAGACCCAAACTAAACAAGAGACACAAAAAGCTCATACTTGACCATCTATTTAGTAAGTAAAATGACCAAATATTACAGATCTCTGAGAGGCCAAAGTATGTGAATCAGGTGTTTCCAATCAACGAGAAGACATCATATGTTAGTGGGCACCATGATCAGGGACCTATCAAAGTCTGATCTTTACAACATATTGGTGGAAGTGTTCCGTACCAAAGAAAATTTCTGAGTGCCTCATCAAGCTGGAAAGGGCTAAATACCACCCCTAAAAGAGGCTTGAAGATAATTTTTAAGACATTTTTGCGAAGTAGCAAAGGAAACCAGTCTAATGTCTAAGCAAGGAAAGGCCTCTCTCACATTGTCCAGCATCAGAAGAACACTATACAACAGTGCTGTGCATGGCAGGGTTGCAAGGAGAAAGCTACTTCTCTCAAAAAAGAACACTACTGGTAAAGTAGTGCCAGAAGGGGGGAAAAATGACTTGTGGACAGATGAGACCACAATAAGCATTTTGTTTTAAGTAAAAACCATTATATCTGGAGAAAGAAAAATTAACAAAGCATTTTAGCTTACGAATCTTATCCAGCTTGCTATCATTGATAGAAAAATTAAACACAGCAGATACAGAATGCAACATTCCCATACTTTTGACACTTACAGATTTGTAATATTTAATTATTTTGCTCAATAAATAAATGGCATGATAATAATTGCCCTGTTTAACTGGGTTTTCATCATCCACATTATGACTTAAATCCGTCAGTGTGTTAACTTATACTGTATTTACACAGAAATATAAAAAAATCCTAAATGGTTCCCAAACTTGACGCTGTATGCATGTTAAGGAATGAGAAACGTTGTAGGCTCACTTTATATTTACTACATTTGTAAATAAATGTAGAAAAGTTTTCAAAAAGAACATACCTAAAAAGGGAGCAGGAGTTATCTATTCCAATGCTGAACACACCATCCTCTCGTACACTTTTCCTGTGCACCGTTCCTCCAAATACTTTATTCATCATCTGTTCAACATATGAACCAGGCAGTGGGTTACCAGTATTCAATATTATAGTTTCACAGTACTGACAACGTAGGGCTGCACATTCAGAATTAGATAAAACTTATTCCAGTTGTGTTCAGCATTTTTTTTCACAGTACCCATGGCACAATTGTCCGACATAAATAACCTGTAAGTGCCACTGCACAAGCAAACTGTTGCTGCATTTTTTGTTTTGCATTAACCCTGGAATTGCTTCAACAATCTTATGCAACATTGCTATATTTATTTCAATTTGGTTAGACTAACTTTATTTCTGAGATCTCTTCTACAGCACAATACATCCAGGTACTCAACTCGCCTTATATAGTGTCTCAAAGCATTGCTGAGCCTAGTCCAGTCCGAACTGAAGCAACACCTAGATCACTGGCTTTATAGGCTTGTACAATGGGCATTATGCATGATGGGTAAATCGCTTTACACGCTTCCACTTCTTATCCTGACATGCCTGTCACTCTGGAATACTATTAATCTTCCATGTGTGGAATACATAAATTGTATTTTTAAATTATTATTATTTTTATCTTCCTTGTATTGATTCCACATAGTCCTCGAGAAATTGAAGTGCTGAAAAATAAAGATTTATTTTTATTTTTTTCCCTCCCTCCTCAGTAGATTCTTAAACAGGGACATCCGAGGAACAAGCAACTAAAAAATAAAAAAAGATTTAGTCCCAGTCCTGTGAATGCTTGTCATACTGTGCATGTGGAAATCTTTATCACCTTCATGATCCCTATATTAAAAATACAATCTTTGTAATTCGTAAGACCTAGCTTTGCGACCAACTGCTCTCAGGGTTTGATACGCATTTTAGAACAGCGGTACACTTTCTAGTATTTCCCTGTTGTTATAGTATCTGCATAGTACTGAAATGTCTTAAAAAAAAAACCTTACATGTGCCACACAAGCTTAAAACCGTTCCAGAGAGACACCACTAATGAATATAAACAATGAATAAATGAATATTAACACGTTTTAATGGAAACATTTGCTGCAGGGACTACTAGAATCATCATATTGTGTGCATCACTGAGTTAACTCAAGTATTTATGAAGTACTTCAGAGGAGACAATTCAAAATAAGATACATCATGTATAACAATATAGCCAGAAAATAATTTTAAGGCCCCATTGCAGAAAGCAAACTCAAACCAATTCAGACAAATGACAGTGATGGTAATGGGGTCTCTCACCTGCATGCCATAACAGATCCCGAGAACAGGTTTGCCAATGGTGAATATGGCAGGATCAAACCAGGGTGCATCTTCTGCATAGACAGAGTTAGGGCCTCCAGATATAATGATGGCTCTGAGAACAGATATGCACATATAAGCTCATTACAGCATACTAGTCTACAGAGAAATATATTTAGCTATGATATTAAGAATTATATCCTGTTTTTTAAAGCATTTTTCTCTGTCTTTACCATGGGTGTCAACTGTATTGGAGTCTTGAACTGTATTGGAGTCTTTATGTGCCATACGCTGGCAAATAACAAAACAGGCTGGCATATGGTTGCGAGAAACCATTGGTATTTCTAGACTGTTATTACAGGGAGGGGAATTCTCACATCCCAGAGTTGTGCAGGCTTAAAACTGCTTGCTTTCACAGCTCTTAACCACCTTCATTAGATCATGGCTTTAACATTTACTAGTATGCCTAGTAATAAAACTGCCAATTATACTGCCTTGGAAAATACACCATAGCCTTAAAGTGAGTTTCTTTTTATAATTAAGCAATAAACAAACAAGCTGACTTCCTGTTTAATTTAACTTAATGAATTCCACACGCGAGGATGAGAAGCGGTCATTAAATTTCATGTGTTCTGTTTATGTCTGTGCAGACAGAAATCTCGCCTTCATATGCCCATCCTCACTATACAAGTTGTTCAGAAGAATACATACTTTTATACAATGCTCACCAAAAATAGTATATTACACACGCCCACGCACATACATACACTATGTATATATATATATATATATATAGCAAGAAGGAATTCTAAATTAGTGGATTTAAAAAGCACGCAGACAGATCACACATCTGTGTTTATATATCTACGGTACATGTCAGTGTCCACAGGACACTGTTGCCTTAACTGCTTGACTGAACAGTTCCTAAAAAAAAACAGCCAACTGATCTGTCAAGCAATACTCGAACAAACAGTGGCAATGGGACAGGTTCCTTGCACACTAAACAGACAAAGCAGATATGTTCAGCAGTGCATTAAGTAAAACATTTCATTGTGATTAAACATTTTTTATTTAAAAAGCATTACATAGAACTAACGTTACAATACATTGGCTGTATTCTCAGCTGATGGTACACCATGCTGTGTTCTCGGGGCACTGTGCCTTCCTTGGCACAATCCTTTGCACAGACTGTGCTGTTAAGACTGCTGATCCAAATTATTTTCCCACACAAAATAAGCAATAGTAGGCAACACTGCTAATATATGTTGACACTACCTAAACTTCGAAACACTCAGTTAAACAGCAAAGTCATTAAATCACAGAAAACCTGCTGACCCAGCCCCTGAGGTTTGAGTACAAAATGTACTAAGAGGTATAATCATTCATTTATTTTCATATCCTTTTAGTCCTGGTCAGGATCATCAAAAAAAATAAAAAATAAATCAGTGTCTAGCCGGCAGCACAGGGCACAAGGCTGGAACATCCCTAGCCAGGGTGCCAGTGCACAGTCACTCACACACTAAGAACACTTTAGAAACAGCAATTAATCGAATTTTGGGCTGTGGGAGGAAACGGTAGTGACCAGAGTAAACGTACATGAACATGCAAACTAAGGTCGGGACTGAACCGGGGACACTGCAGATTTGAGGTGCTCACTGCTGTACCACCGTGCCACCCAGTACAAAGTTACACAGCTGTTACTGTGCATATGTAAAAGCAAAAGTTTTCTTTGTTTGTTTTTTTACATAGGGATTTTTTTTGGTTACACACATGACACTTTTATAAAAATTGTTTAATGGTTTTAACCTATGGAACATCATTTAAATAATTTATTTGCAAATTTATTTATTAGAACCATTTTATTACAATGATGATGGTCAGATATTGCTTTAAACAAGAACAATCAACTCCCCCACCCCACTATCACACCACCCAACACGATAAACCTTAAAATAAACTTATAGTTAGTAGTCATTTAATGCATTACTGATATTTGATTTTTTTGCTAAAAGCTGAGAGACTTTCTCTTTACTCACCTGAAGCCCTGCTCTCTGATAGCAAAGGCTGGCGTCTCTAGAGGCAGAATCTCTGACTGGACATACAGCTCTCGCACCCGCCTATCAATCACTTTCCCATACTGTGCCCCAGCATCCAGGATCACTACAGCCCCATCATAGTTCTGCAATCCGTCTGTCGGCTCGCCACTGATATCCAGCTGCAAAGGAAATTCCTCATTACACACAGGTTAAGCAGGATGAGCAACCATTCATTAGCCTTCATCATACCATTAGTGTGTGTGACCAAAGACTGATACTAATTCTGCTAGTTACTAGTTCTGCCAGCTCAATCAGCATCAACCTCAATAAGTCTGACTGGTCCTTCTGTAGGTGATTTGTGTCCAACAGCACACATCTATGTCAGGATCAGCGCATATCAGGTACAGTGGTGAATAGTGGGTGGTGAATCATTCTCAGCACTGCAGTGACACTGATGTGGTGTTGGTATGTTAATGTGTGTTGAGCTGGACTGTTTGGGTCTATAAAACACAGAGTTGATGTAATCCCCTTGTGTAGGAATAAAAAAGCAAATAAACATTTCCAGTAACTGTTGGTCAGTCATGCACATGAACTTGAAACAATTTCAACCAGTTCCTCCACACAGAAAACTTCATATCTGTTTGTGGGTTTTCTCACATGAACATTTCTACTGTTTTAGGGATTTCACGACATTAATTTGTTTTAAAACCATTTTGGCAGAACAACTTGCACAATTATGGCAACGGTTGTTACCCAAGCATTCTCTTGACATTCGGTTCACCAACTGGTGCACTGACACTTTCCTTTAGAGTTTATAATTCATAATTTCAGTATTTTATTCATAATTCATTGTTCCATCAAAGCTGACAAACTGTTCTGGCCCAGATGAGGCACAAACGGGTCCAAACCATTACCATTTATCATGTTTCAGTGATGGGATAAATATCTGGTGCTCGTGTTTTCCAGACATATCACTTCTGGTTTAAACTAAGAATTTCTATTTGGGTGTCATCTGAGGCTGGGTATAATTTGCATTTTATTGCATTATTTCCATTATGATTACAAATCTGCTTAGCAATTCTGGTTCTTTTAATCATAGTTTAGATTCCAAAATGGAGAATTGTTATCGTTTTAAATTTCAAATTCAAAAGTAATCATTTTATCTTTATTTTTGTCTCTTCCCATTTTCCTATTACCTACAAGTTAAAAGCTTAACTTGGTTTAAAGTACTAAATCAGTGACTTAGAAACACCAAAACTCTTATCTAATACTGGGGATAAGTAATCCCTACTGCTGAAATGATGAACATGGTCCAAAGGGAAAGTGAACAGTTTTATGTAAAACTATTTAACTGACACCTAAAGCTACTGTCAGTGAAAAATGTAATGTAAAAATTATTACTTTCCTTTTGGATGTCATTGAAGAAGTAGAGCTTAAGATCAGAGGCTGTTTATTTTCAAAGATTTATTCCTAATTCAGATTGTCTGCATAATCAAATCTCCCACATTTCCATCCAGCATCAAACTGATCTCATGGAAATCATGCTGGTTTTTCCAACACATTTTCAGACTAAATAAAGCAGATGCCGGCATGGCAGCATAGAGATTTCTGTCTGGATTTTTGTGATTTTAATACCCCTCTAGATGGCCATCTTCTGGAGTAAATATATTACCACATTGTGTATTAATGAAAAACCACAGAATTACTGAACATCTTTCCTAGAGAAATGAATGCGGAACCTGGAAGAGCAAGATGAAGAGCTTAAGTTAAGAGCTGCAAAGATCAGTCGACTAGGACTACAAGTCGCAATGGGATGCTGAGATTGACTATTCAGAAGGAAAAAAAAGTTTACAGAAGATGCAGGAAGACAGTAACAAAAGCAGCTTTTGCAAAACTCTATGCTAATCAAACTTTATTGGTCTGGAAACAATACAGAAAAGAGTATCCAATTCTACAGTAATTTGCACTGCAGTACTTCATTTGTAAAACGTCAGGTAAGGGAAGACAGAATGTGCAAGTGGGAACAAATAGTGAAACAGTGAAAACACGTAATACAGTAGCCTTCAAAATCGTACATCTGTAATTAATAAAAATCTCGTATTGCTTTAACTATTCATTTTTTTTTGGGGGGGGGTGTCCTGACACACTAATGAGACATTTGGGTTTTTGGAAAGGATGCCACACATAAATTAAGATAAGTTTAATGATATTGCTCATTTTCATTTTATTTTATATATGAAAACTAAGTTGGTGGATACACACAAAAAGGTGCTGGAACGCATGAGTCCCAAATATGAGAGGTACTGATAAATCCTCTACTGCACTGTCGAATTGTTGTTGTTTACATTTACATGTTTTTTAATATCTTTAGCGTACGTTTAATGTCTTTAAAAGTGTAGACCAAAGACACACTGAAGCTGGAATTTTAATTTAAAGCCTGTGTATGTCTGTATTTTAGAAGCAATTTGACATCTTCATTGTCACTCACAATTTAACTGTGCAAAAAAAAAACAACAGAGACCTTCAAAGAGCCTTTTTGCTTTACCAATGGAAAACAACTAGACTACTAATTTTAAGTAACTTGTTGCCTAGTAAAAGTTACTAGTTGTGCAACCTGTAGCAGAAGGAGACTAAATTTACCACTTGTTTACAATAGACCTAACCCCCACCCTCCACAGACATTTCTTACTTTTACAAAGATCATCAAATTTAATACACTGTATAAAATGTTACATGTGCTATTTAACTCCAGTAGCAAGTTAACAGAATAATAATGTGTTTTACATTCTGTTCATTTAACTTATTAATTATGAATTAATTCAGGATTGTAAAGCAGCCTAAATACCAAGTTTTACCAATATTTAGGTACACTGTGGTTTTATTAGCATGCTTTAAATCAGTTTTGCAGAACGTGCTTACAAAGAGTCGTCAACTCTTTCTCAATCCAGCTCAAATCCACCACACAAGGTGAAAAACACATTAAAAGCATCCTATATTTCTGATTCAAATTTAGCAAAACCCAGTTAAAGCATTCAATCCTAGATAAAGGAAGGGTTGGATTACAAAATCAAGACCCAAATAAAGTGAGCAGAATAAACTGACTTTCCATTTTAAAATACCCATTTTCTTCAAGTTTAATTAAACGACTTTGTTTTAACCCTGTCAAACGGGTTTTGAAAGTAATTAAATATTAACATTTGTTCAAATTAAGCATTTTAGACTCTCATAGCTATTGCACAACACTGCTAAGAGTCAGTATCAGGCTGCTGCCTCAGATGTTTCACAATGCTGGAGGCACAACTTATGCATACTGTATTGTGCTTTTTTGTTTTCCCTCAAAGTGAATGCAAACATTTGATCTTCTATCTTAATCGTATTAAAACAAAACTATGGGATGACGTGGTTACAGGATGCACCAGTCCTGGCAGATAAGTGCCTCCTTAATACAAACACGTTTTTGCACTAATTTGTGGCTGCATAACTGAAGCATAAAAACCAGTAGAATTAACCCATAAGTACAAATGAATTTTAAGTTTTATTTATTGGGTAGCCAATCACTGGAATTTTGGAGCAAGTTCCAAATCGGAAAAAGGTTCAATACCCAACCCTAGTGTCAGCTCATCTGCTTTTTTTCAGTATGCTTATTGACTTGACCATCACGGGAAGCAATACTTTTTTGGAAGAGCAGTAGCTTTCTCCAGGCGACCCTGCCATACACATCTTTGATGTTCAGTGTTCCCCTGATGGAGGGTTTATTACTACTCTTAGGGAAATAACATTTAAAATCAAGGTTTGTTTTTACTTGCTCCTATGTCATTGTTTTATGAGAAAATCTCTAATATGTTTACATTCCTTATGCAGCGCAACTCAGAGTAACTGAGGGTTAAGACACCAGTTAAGAAACCCTCAACCTTGGTCATTAGTTCAGTAAATTAACAATTACACCTTCAGCATGTGATGTATACACCAGGCAAACACTTTCCTTCTATAGATTAATTATTTTTCCTCATAAACAGCATAAAAATACTAAAAAAATCTAGAGGAGGCCCTAATCCATTGTAGAGCACACACACAGTCACGCAATAAGGGCCACTTTAGAGACAATTAAACCAACATGTATATTCTGGTTAATCGAACATGTCCTATCTTACAAGACGGGACGTGCTATGTAACATTTTAAATGTTTATTAAACCTTTATTGTGCAATTTACACGTATAGCGAACATACAAACAAGAACTACTGTTGCTTACTA